>JAQQAE010013422.1:0-12758 GCA_029823295.1 Pseudamia nigra | reverse complement strand
CAACCCCCCCACTGTCCAATCAAAATCCACACCTTTACTGTGAGTCACTTCTCGTGGCAGAAAAGGAATATGTGTTAAACCTATGAGACAGAAATACAAGCTCACAAACAAATAACCAGCAAAAAAATATATATGAATATTCACAGCTGCATCCAATCAGATTTGGAAGGATATGATTCCATGATGAAAACTCATCATTAGTGCCGTGTCATACTGACAGTTGGAAATCAGCACTGAGGAAAAACTAGGTGTGTAACCAGTGATGCCGCGTGCTTTACAATGCCAAGCGACACAATAGGCCCTGTGCAGGAGCACGCCGTAAATAGAGCAGGCAGAGTAACCGGTCTGCAGCTGATAGCCATCTGTCATGTTATGCTGCACACATGCTCCTGCATGACCGGGGACAGGAGGAAGCTCTGATGTAGACACTAATGATAACACATCGCTGGATGTCCTCTCAGTTTTATTTGATAGGAGATTCCAAAGGATGGGATTTATGGTTTAGTTGCAAACTATGCAGCATGACGGTACTGTTAAATGCAGTGTAAAATATGGAGGGAAGAAATTTACTGAATTCCATTTTGATGTCATCAGTGCATGGAAGGGAAAACAAAACTGTGCTCTGTTTTGAGAACTGGATACTGAAACACATCAATACTTCTGATAAAACTACATTAAAACATAAAAAAATCAAGTTTAAAAATCTACTGTATTTTATCAATGAATATAGCTTCGCTTAAAAGTTTCACTCCTTCCTTCCTACAGTGACGGTGAAATGAAGGCAGACGGAACAGACACATGTATGTCATGACAGTGTTTGTCTTGTGGTTTGAATCCTAAACTACATTGTGTGTTAAATGTGACACAACAACACATGCTGCAGAATCATCCTTTTGTTCAAGAACATTTGACAGATTGAAGTTCTGTGTAGGAAAAGACTGCACCATGATGAGAAACAGTAATGAAAATACTCTTAATATTTTCTGAATTTAAGTCAGGCCATGTTATAAACATGTACGGAAGTCAAAGTCTTTCATTTCCTCATGTGGTTGTGTATAGATGTGTGTATGAGATTCTGAACGACACCTCTCATTCACGCACGAACCACACTCAGTCACGTTTCAAATGCATTTACATTTGACGTTAAATGCAGAATGGAGACAAACGTCAGTGATGCAGCTCCACAAACTGCACTGGTTGTTTCATTTTTTTTTCATGAATTGTGAGCAAGTGGACAAATTTATTTGCACAGATGGACGAGTTCCAGTCAGTGAGCTTCCTGCTAAACCTGACTGTCGTCGCTATGTCATACAGAAGACAAGAAGAAGAGCTAAGGAAGGACATCGGGAAGTGAGTTTAACACAAACAGATTCTCATGACACACTGTTCAATAGTACTTTTGTGCAACGTGCGCAATTTGATCAACCTGTGTCACTTAATAATAATGTAATGCCATTTTAAATTGGTAATGTTGAATCCAGTAAACACTTGGCTTTGTACCCACTGATAATATCAGCCCCTCGCTGAGTCTCCAGTCAATAAAGTGATTCTTGTTATTGTGAAGCCTCCATCTACATCTGTTCTCATCTTTTATGTTTTTGTCTTTTTTCACTTTTTAAAAATGTGTTTCATTTATTTGCATTTTTCTTTGTCTTTTCACTTCACGTTGCATTCGCTTCATGTCTTTTACATCTTTTTACATCCTCATGTTTTTGCATCATCATCTTTTTGTGTCTTTTTTTCTTGTTTTATTCTTTCTACATTTCTATTTTTGTCTTACCATTTTTATAGGTGTTTCTAGTTTTATTTTTTTTGTATTGTCATGTGTTTAACTTTACTTTAGTATTTTTTGCCTTTGATGTTATTTTTGACGTCTTTTACATGTTTTTGCATCTTTTACACAGATTTTGTTGTTTTGCATGTTTAACATCATTATTGTCTGTTTTGTTGCATTTCATAATTTTTCATCACTTACTTGATTTTCTTTTTGTTCCACCTCTGCATTTAGTTTTCAATTCCAACTCGGGACCAAACGTCATCCTTTCAAGAGGAAAAAATAACGTGTTGACTGTTACTGTGATAATCATCGATACTGTGTGTGGCATAAAGAAAAGCCTATGTTTGACATTTGACATGAGTTCCTGAGAAGGAATTTGACACAGTTCTGCAAGTATTTCAGCACTTTCATTGCAAAACATTTTCAAGTTGCTGATGTTGTCTGTGTGTTACAGTCATGTAGTTTAAGACAATGTCTTCAATGGGGTCGACACTCACACAGACAGATCAAGCTCATCTTTCTGCTCATTATCCCACATTAAATTTCACTTAAAGCAATTGCCAAGCAAAGGGACACAGACAGAAAAAAACTTTATATTCACATTGGTTTCCAGCCTCTTATTGAAGCTGCCGGCAGACTGACCTGTATGGAACTGGCACAAATCAGCAGTCTGAAATCAGCATGTAAACATGGATGAGTGCTGCGACATTTGGCTTTGGTGCAGATCAACTGCAGACTCACACACACTCAATGAAAGACATGCAGCTTGTCATTAGCTTGCACTGTTTACTACGATTTGATGTGCTTTTGTGATGAGTTAATCATGTTATGGGGTGGAGAGTCAGCCAGTCGGCACAGATTTGTCGGTGACTCAGTGCTGTAGCTACTGGAATGGGATCAATAACTCATTAAGATCTTACTGTAAATACATGTTACTGTCACATAAAGGCTTGATGGGATGTTATTATCCAAAAATGTAAAAATACAGTTAAACAGTAGGACTGAAATATTGTCGGTTCAAGAAAGGCTCGTCATGTTTTCTGCAAAGTTAATCAGCTTGTAATGAAGTAAACATGTGATAATCATCCTTAAAACTAAAGTTAAGGCTTATTTTCATACTTTTCATCACAATCTATTTTATATTAAAGGGTCAATGTGTAATGTTGGACACGATGAATAAAGAAATAAATGAAAGATACAAAAAAATGAAAATAATAATAATATAATAACATGAAAGATGCAAAAAAGTAATACAATGAAACATATAAAAAGTTAAATACAACATCAAAGACAAAGAAGACATGAAGTAACATTTCATGACTTAAAAAAATTATGTCATTCATTTTGATTTACTGTCATAAAAACACTGAACATCTGATTTTTTCTCATTACACACAAACCAAAAGGAAGATTATCCTGATCAATGATCATCAATGAATATGAAGAAATAAAAACATGACATACTGTGTTTTTTAATAATAATAACTCCAATTCATTACAAATGTGAGAAAAACTGTAATGAGGCAGTTTATTATTAAATCTATGTTATTACACAATGAAGTGAAAATGTATCACACTTGATTTATTTCATAATTCAGTGTTACATAATTAAACATTTAGACTTAAAAATATTTTATTTATTTCTATTCATGTAGATGTAAAGTTCAAGGCCATGCAACAAAATAATGAATATTGTAGGAGAGAATTACATCCCAGCCATGAATTGAACTGAAGGAATACTTTTAAAAAAGTCATAATAATAAAAAAAATAAACAGAGTTGTGTTTGTTTTTTGTGGACATACAGTAGTCACATTACAATCACAAGGCTTCCGTCCAGCCGGACCACACCGTCTGCACTAATAGACCTGATAAAAACAGCAGTAGGTTGCACTTAGGGTCTGTATGTGTGTTGTATGTGTGTTGTATGTGTGTTGTATATGTGGATCCATTAGTGCCCAGTAGAAACGGTGCATCTCAGTGATGAACAGCATTAGGCTATGTTTCCCTGTCAGCTAATACCCTGGAGCTGCGAGTAGTTTAGTATTCCTAAATGTGTTAAAGTGGTGCCATTAACCCCTGCTCCGCCGTGGCGGGCGCTGTGCTGTGGAGACGAAGACGCACTGAAGGAGTGGCCTCTGCATCGCAGCCACATGCTTCCTAATGTGAGCAGTAAAAGCACCGGGGACTGATGGGAGTGAGCTCACAGCCTGCTGCGTTAGCACAACCACACTGCAGATGAAAGGGACGACACGTGAACTCCAGTCAGAATAAAACCATCATCTGACTTCTTTAGCTTTTATGATATTTGTCTAAAGCTACGTTCACACTGTGGGTCTTGATGCTCAATCCCGATTTTTGCCAAAATCTGTTTTCGTGTGGTTGTTCACGTTATATTTTAAATGCGACATCCATCAGACTCCAGTGTGAACAGTTTACGGTTCTGAAGTGACCCACATGCACAGGAGAAGACGTGATGTCACATGCACTTCACTGTATTTACAGAAGTAAATTTGATGCTACACAAGTCAGCGTGTGTGGATCAGTTTTGAAGTTTTTGTACAGTTGGGAGTCGACAAAATTATGTGATTTTGTTGCGTCCTGCTTCCTCCAGCACAGAACTGTGACGTCTGTCTCACTTCACTGAGGTAAAAGTCAGATGAAATGTGACGTGATCGTTCAGACTGAGGTCACTTTGACAAACGTTGGATTTGTGCTGTTCAGACTGTCATGAAAAAATCAGATATGGTCACATACGGTGAAAATTTGCATTTTGTCTGCAGTCTGAAGGTAGCCTGAGACATTCCTGTGGTGAAGTGGAACATTTTGTTTTGTTTACTCACCACAGAGATGGAAAATAAAAGCGTAAATTGTCATGATAAATATTTTTTATGTCAGCTGGCTCTGATAACTATACCAGTGACTGTTCAATTATTGATCTAAGGTTTTTATTCTTAATGTCACTGAAAGACAAAAACTACGTTAAAGAGGCAAAGTGAGAAAACTGTAAAATATGCAAAAGATTGTTAATTACAGCTACTGTGAAGGAGGGACAGACCCAAACACTCAACTCTTCAAATATCCAGCACACTGCTCTTGTTCTCAATGTCACACAGAACCCGCGTACAGTCATCATGGTCATGAAGCGGCGTGCAGTCAGTGACTACAACGCTAGGCCGAGTTCACAACGATCGGTGTATAAACGGTTACAGAGAGACGTCATCCTCTTCCTGTGAATCCCACAGGAAACGCTGCTGTAGTCAGAGGTCTGTCGCTCGGCCTGTATCAAATCCCCAAATCTGACATACAGAATTAAGCCTTTAATTACAAGCGCTGTGTATGTGTGTGACGCGATAAGGTTGGATGGTAAACAGCTCCCTTTAGTCATTAAAGTAAAGTGACCCCTTAAATTCAGACTTCAAAAGATGGACAATACAGACACACTGCTGAATATTTATTAGTATTTATCACCCCGCACTGAGCATTTCTGCTCAAATCGCCTCGTAGCTGTACATCCCAAAAAACAAATGTGCTGCTCTTTTTTTACGCCCCACATGCAAAAGCAGACGTGTGTGATGAGGTCTCCACGTGCACCGTCTGCATCCTCTGGGGTCTAATTAACTGCTCCCCCTCCTTCCTAATCCGTCTGATGCACACACACCGCAGCCGAGTCAGCACACTTCCCCTCACGATCGTACTGATAACACACACAACACAGACAAAAACATGGCTGCCCAACGCTGAGCCTCCAACAAAGAACCATCTCAGGCGCGTGTGTGAATTTGCATCTGACAACATGATCAGCTTTTATCTGTCTTTAGCAGGTAGTGGTCAAGCACCAGCAAATGAAGGTGATTCAAAGAGCAGTTCACTGAAGAGTGGGTGTGAAAAACATCCAGTAATGAGCAATGATATCAGTTTTGTCTTTTTACATCTTTACGCTGTTTTCATCCCTCTGCATCTTTTACATTTTTCATCATTTTGTGTCTTTTATGTCATTTTCAGCATTTAAAAAAAATGTAATTACATCTTTTAAGTTGTTTTCATATTTTGTGTCTGTTGTAAAATCTATTTTTGTTTTGTGTTCGGCATCATTTTCATTTTATGCATCTTTTAGTCCATTTTCATCTTCTAAATGCATCTTCATAGTTTTTGTCTTACATTTTGTTTGCATCTTTTACATAGTCTTTTCCATATTTGTCTTTTTGCATATTATGCATCTTATATATTATTTCTGTCTTGTAGGTAAAACCATGAATAACTGTCTTCAGCTTTTACTCAGGACCAAAAATCATCCTTTAAATTTGAATAAAATCATGATTTGACTCCTACTGTGATAATTACCAGTAGTGACTAATATGAACATTTTTATTGTGAGCACATCATCACCAGCTCTGGCAGACAGACTGCTGCTTTGAAAAAGAATTAATTACACCAGCAATTTTCCACAACATTGCTCACCTGCGTATGATCGTCTGCAGTGAACAACACCCGCTGAGACTGTACAGTGAGCTCTCATCAGTAATATATAGGCTTGCAATGAATCACTGTGTATGGAAAGAGTTCTGTGACACCATTCCAGGTGACAACACAACACCAGTGATGACACTAGATCAGTGGGTTTAGATCCACTGACTGCAGTGAGCGGTGCCGGAGGAGAGGTCCACAAAGACCCTGTAGCGGTGTGGGGTAGGACAGACACAGTGGAGGTCGAGGCCTTTCTGGTTCCATACACATTACTACAGTAAGACTGCACAGAGAATCAAATCAGATCAGCCTGTGTAATTACAGATTTCCAAAAAGTTGCAATTTACAGGTTCCGGTTTAGCAGGATTTGAGGTGATGTTACTGGAGAAAGAGATAAACACGACTGTTTAGGGTGGTTATAATCTGAATGTAGTGACACTGAGCAGCTGTGTGAAATGAAAATCACAACGTGGAACACAAATTGCTTTATCACTAAATCACATACGACCACATACTAACATATACCACATTTCCTCAAAGGAAAATGGATGTACTGCATATACTTATTATTTTCCTTACTGTTTTGTCTTGACAAGTGAACTTAATAAAATAAACTGAACTGACCTGAAACACTAAAGGGATTACTGAGTAAAGGAAAAAAGGAAATAAATATTGAATACAAACCTCATTTAAATTTCACAAAACACAACCATTTCTATGTATTAAACAGAAGAAATGATAAATAAAGGTACATCTGTAACAGGGCCTGAACCTTCCACAGCTGACAGAAAAAAACACGACACACACTGTTTGAAAATGTGTTCGGCAGGAATGTTTGACCTGTGTGTTTGCAGATCAGAGTCAGTAAGGTTCAACAGGTTAAGAGTCCAACAGGGGAGGTTCACACATGTTTGTTTTTAAGCACAAACAAATCTTGCACCTTGAACATGTAATTTGGTTTGTCAGATATGAAAAGAAGTTAAATGCAGTGGTGAGCATATCACTTGGATGGATTTTTGCCCAAAAAATTGCATGGCAATATACAGAAACACGACAGAATAAACACTCCTGATGTGTGAGGAAAAAACATATCTACACAGTAGTGACCCTGACCAGGGGGGTCACAGTTCAGGTTAAGACCAGAAGTGTGAGATCGAGAAAAATATTAGAGGCAACGGTGAAGGATGGTGAGAACGATCAAAGACGACCCACAGACCACCTCCAAACACCTACAACATCATCTCGCTGCAGACGGTATCACTGTGCATCAATCAACAATTCAGTGCACTTTGCACAAGGAAAAGTTGTATGTGATGTGGAAGAAGCCTTTTCTGCACATACGCCACAAACATTCACTTGAAGTACAGTATGTAAAAGCACATTTAGACAAACCAGCTTTATTTTGCAATAAGGGAACTGATGAAACGAAAATTGAGTTATTTGGTCATAATAAGGGGTGATATGCATGGTAGTGAAAGAACATAGCATTCCAAGAAAAACACATGCTACCCACAGTAAAATGTGGTGGAGGTTCCATCATGCTGTGGGGCTGTGTGGACAGTGCTGGTACTGGGAATCTTGTTAAAGGTGAAGGTCGCATGGATTCCACTCAATATCAGCAGATTCTTGAGAAAAATGTTCAAGAATTAGTCACAAAGTTGAAGTTAAACCATGGCTGGATATTTCAACAAGCTAATGACCCAAAACATAGCTCAAAAGCTACTCAGGCATCATGCAGAGGAACAAGTACAATGTTCTAGAATGTTCATCCCAGACCCCAAAACTGAACATCACTGAAAATGTGTGGATGATTTGAAGCAGGCTGTCCATGCTCGACCACCATCAAACCGAACTGAACTGGAGAGGTTTTGTAAGGAGGAATGATCCAAAATACCTTCATCCTGAATCCACACACTCATTACAGGTTGTAGAAGCACCTAGAACACAAAGGAGGCTCGACTAAATACTGATGTGATTTTTCTGTTCGGGTGCCCAAATTTATGCACCGGTCTAATTTTGTTTCGATGCATATTGCACATCTTCTGTTTATCCAATAAACCTCATTTTACTGCTGAAATATTACTTTGTCCATCAGTTATTTGATTGATCACAATGAAACACCTACTGATTTATACATGAAAAGAATAAAATTGTCAAGGGTGCCCAAACTTTTTCATATGAGTAATAATAATGTAATAACCTGCTGGTGCAGTCACTTCCTTTACATTACAAAACTCCATGTTACACAGTTTCCTGACTGACAGTGTGGGGTCACTGATAAATGGTCTTGCACTTATATAGTGCTTTTGTACCGTGTGAACACTCAAATGTTTTCCATTCACCCATTCACACACACATTCACACACCAGTGAACAGTCACTGGGAGCAACTTGGGGTTCAGTGTCTTGCTCAAGGACACATCAGCTTGTGGACATGAGAAGCCAGGGACTGAGACGCTAACCTTCCGGTTCATGGAAAACCCGCTCTACCTACTGAGCCACAGCTGCCCCATGATGCCCTGATGATAGCGAGGGGGGATGTCTGTTTAAACAGTGTGACCACGGAGACATGACTGAGCGTGACGAGCATCAATGTGAGTCTCAAACAGGAGACTGAAACCATCAACTACGTAGCATACATCAACTGACATGAGCTCCACCAACCACAACGCTAAAACTCTGCCTCAGACCTTTTGTGTCCGTTTGTTTCTACATCTGTGAGGTTCTCCTCACTGCTTTAACTGACGTTGGCTCCCTCTCAGCAGACACTGCTCCAGTACAATGATTCCTTTATGCGTTGCTTCTCTGGGCAGAGATAAACAAGGTGAAAAATGCAAAGCACTTCTGTGCACAGAACAAACACACACAGCACCAATAAAATCTTCACTCCGGGCAGACACTGTCCGCAAAAAACATCAACATGGACCGTTTGAAGACGCAGCAGAATCCACTTATGGCTTCAGGTGATGCAGTTGTGTTGTTCATACATTCGGATAGCTGGGCAGATAAACTCTACTCTATTTGCATCTTTCCATATTGCTAGACTGAAACAGGGGCAGATGGACTCTTATGAATTTATGACTTCAGCAGTGGTCCAAGGTACACCATCTGAAATTTAAAATACAAAATTGATATTATTCTCGCAAGCAGAGATAATCAAAATCTAGTTTTTTCTTCCAAATCTGCATTAATTAGTTTTTTGCCACTTGATGGCACTACACAACAAGATACATAGATATAGTATCACTTTTTGAATGAATTAAATGAAAATGAATCCCTTTATATTCCTGATGAGCCAGAAGAATGTGAAATGAATTTGGACAGGTACGGTTCTGGTGGTAGTTACATATGGGTGATGCAGCCAAAAATGTTGCGTGATAAATATTTTCATCTCTGTTGATTTCAATAGATATCACAATAAAACATTATATTATTGAAGTTTAAAGGCTGATTTTTGGTTCCGAGTGAAAGCTGAAGAAACTAGATTGAAGACATACAGTAGATGCCTGAAGACGACAGTTTTTATGTGTATGATCATAACGTCCACAATGAAGACAGTTCATTAAAATGCACACATGATTGAATAAACCTTCTACAAAGCGGGACAGGTTTTAGAACATGTGCTCCTAGCTTTCTCTCATGAATAACTTGAAACAATGAGAACACACACATGGCACATGTTGGTAAAAACTGATAAAAAAAAGGCAGAGGCTCTGTCCTGTCCATCACTAGCATTGTTACTGTTGTACTGCGATTAGTATAAAAATGAGTAATCAACAAAAACATACCCCCAAAAATACACAAAAATATGAAGAAAAGTTAGCAACAAATGAACAAAATTAACAAAAATGTAAGCTGTTTAAGCTGTTAAAGTGAATACATAATGAACGAAATCTCAACAGGATGAACAAACTGGAACTGCACAGAACAGAGTTACAGACTCATTTGTGTTCAGGTGTCGAGACCCGAACTCTGAAAATAGTCACTGCATGAAAAAACTGATTGTAAACTTTTATGACACTGTGACCTTTTGTCTCCAAAAACACAACCGCAAGGTCAACCTCGATGTGGTCTGTCGAACCTACATTCATCTTTTTTTCCAGATAAAGCACAGATGGAACTGACAGAACGATGGTCCGACCTCAAAGTCTTTATCACGGGTAAAAATGGGCAGAACCAACCATCCAAAATGACCAAATGAAGATGTTGTCGAACGTGTGTGACCCAACATCAGCTAATTTTGTAATTTAACGTTTATTCTAGCATCAAAATGTCAATAAAGACGATGATAATGCCGATTTTTATTTCTATGTTATTAAATTGATTATAAAACCATCTACAAATCAACGTGGCAAAACGGGAAATAAGACTGAAGAAGGTGAAAGTGAAGGCGTTGTTCAGAGTCCACCCTGTCCTGTCAGTCATCTTCACCTACGTGGAACACACAGAAACGTGTGTGTGAACAGGAAGTGATAGAAGAAACGCCACCATGGTAACACACAGTTTCCATCAGTGCATGACAGGAAGTGAGACACTCACCACTGTGGTTTTCATACGATCACTTCCTGCTCAAAGCTGCTAATAAGACGCTGAACTCGGAGACATTACCTTTAAAATTAAACAGAATTATGTTCAGCATGTTGTTTGTTGTGACAAACATATTTATGGTAATATATTTTTCTTATTTTGGTCATATTCTCATTTACATCAATTACATTTACACTTAGTTTGGTTATTCTGAATGAAATACACACTACAATATACAATACTGCATCATTTATGTCATTTTTATCTATCTATCATCCATCCATTTGTATATCTCTTGTCTTTTTTCAGCACTTTTTCTGTTTTGTCTTTTGCATCTTTCATGCTTTCTTTAGTCTTTTGCATCATTTTTGTCTTTTTGTCTCTGTCTGGTCATTTTCATCTTTTACCATCTTTTACATTGTTGAATTTTTCCAGCTGATTTTTTTATTTTTCTACATTTTTATCTTTTTACATCAACATTTTTGTCTTTTTTAATTACATTTTTATGTTTGCATTACTTACATTTTGTATTTCTGCATTTTTTTTTGTGTTGGTCTTTTTCACGTTTTTATTTTTTCTGCATCGTTTACAGTGTGTGCGTCCCAAGTTTTAAGTCACCGTCACTTTGTTACATCTCATATGAACAACTTGACCATATTGTGGCAACTTTCACAGTTTTTATCATTTCACATTTTTCATAATTATTGTCATTTTTTATCCTATAATGCCCCGTATAATTGTATAATTTAACCCTCTCGCTCTACTCTAATTCCAACGATTCCTTTTTCTCACGATGCGCCGTTCATCGTCCACATCCATCGTGTGACCCTCTAGTAAATAAACCCACGGCCACTGTGTTTTTGGTGCGATTCCCACAGGACAGACCACTCCCCATCAGCAGCTCTGACTGACAGCCGTGTGGTCTCTCTGCTCTCAGCGCTGCAGCTGCCTCTTGTCCTCAGTCCCTGATGACCAATTAGGAAACCCCTGCAGCCTGCTGATGCACACTGCCACATAAAGGGTGTGCGGGCGACACCATAATGGCGCAGCTTCACCTGGGAATACACACAATGACTAGAGTGAACACACACATTTCTCGTGGTTCAAAACAAGACCCGCTGGCTGAAAGTAAAGACGTTTCTCATGATTCTTATTATCAGATACATAATGGTGTTTTAATGTCTCTGTAGTGATAAGAGCTCAGATTTCTTTTCATTTGCTTTATTTGTGATTTAATGTTGTTTAAGGAGCATTTCATCTTTTTACATATGTAGATGGTTCTTATCTTCTTCGGAGCCATATTGGCGTCTTTTATGTCGTCTTTGTCTCATTTTGTCTTTAATGCTGTTTTTGTCCTTTTGCATCTGTTGTCGCCATTTGCACCTTTTTAAATCTTACATGCTTTTGGGGGCATTTTTGTCGTTTTTATGCCACTTTTGTTGTGTCTTTAGAGTTTTTTATGTTCTTCTGGGTCTTTTTGCGCCTCATATCATTTTTGCTTGTTCTCTTTTTCATGTTATCTCCGTTGTGCTTTATCTGTTATGGTCTTTTCATCTGATTGCACCTTGTCCTTAATTTTGCATCGTTGCACGTTCCATCCTCCAGATTGTTTACATCATTTTTGCATCTTTCATGCCACTTCAGCTGTTTTGTATTGTTTATGTCTGTTTTATTTGCTATTTGATTCTTTTGTGTCATTTATATTTTTCTGCATTTTTCATCTCATCATTGTTTTTACCTTTTGCATCTTTTTGCACGTTTCCCATAGTTTGCACTCTTTTTGATTTTTGCATCTTTTACAGTTTTATCTTTTGCTTGTGTCTTTTATGCCTTTTTTGTCTCCTTGCATCTTTTCCTACTAAATAATCGACTGGCTACTTTCATGCTCAGTTAGCACAAAAAAATCATCCTTTTTAAATGTTTTATTTTTGCTTTTTATCTTTTTAAAAACAAAAAATAAAAATCATCATTTTTAGTTTTTACTTTTAAA
>JAQQAE010013421.1:0-12759 GCA_029823295.1 Pseudamia nigra | reverse complement strand
TAACGGAGCAAAAAGTTAAAGATGGATCATCACGTTACTTATTAGAGGATGCAAATGAAACGTTTGAGACCATGGTGACCTATGAAAAAAAATTATTTGCTTAGTATTTTCAGATAGAAGTCCAATGTATCTCTATGGGGAAAAAACCTTCTTGGAGCCAGACAATCGGTTCCCCAGTGGCCAACCGGTGGAATTACAACTTAGAGTTACTTCCGCATTGGCCTCACTGAACAGCCTCGGTCATTGCCCACTGAGCAAAACACATTAAGACTGAGTATTTTGATTTGAAATTAACAAGATAATCAAAAAAAGAAGAAATGTAAAGCACAGAGAAACGCAACTCACCTCGTCTCAACCCAACTGGAAATCCCGACAGAAATCGTGCCGATTCAACACGTTGAATCGCCAGGACTCAGTCTTGGCGATGTGCGGCGGTCACAGCTCGACTTCGCGGCTTTCGTAATGGTCAGATATGCAGAAAATATGTGTCACAACGCAATCAATGCATTCTGTCGACAGAGGGCACCAGCTACCAGGCGTGAGTCGTGGTGTTAATCTGCAGCTGTGTGCGAGGTACGTTCAATGATGTACCAGACGACCGGACTCGTAGAGTTGAGTTGGGATCAGTTGTGATTCTCTATGTGCGGCCGCCTTAAGATGCAAACGGTACAACATGGTGAGGCAAATCGACAAAAGCGAAGAAAATTAGAAGAAAAATGAACAAAACCATTAAAATGATGAAGAAAACTAAAAGTAAATGATCAAATTAGATGCAAAAGGAAGGAAAAATTAACAAAAATTAAAAGTGGCTGAGTCGGATTTTTTACGCAACATTATTTTAAAGGTTGTTTTGAAGTCCCACAAGGCCGAAACTGTCACGACCCCAGTTTTTTTAATAATTCATGCATGTGTGTTTTCAGCTGAAATGATGTTGAAAGTTTCCCCTCATTAACAAAGCACCACCGTGAGTTTTTTTTTTCTTCTGATTTCTGGTGGTGGTGAACAGTAGGGACAGTATTGCGTCATTCTCTGGTTCCAGTCATGTCCTGATTTGTTCTTCACGTATGCCCGTGTGGAAGAATCGACTCTGACGGAAACATGTAAGCTCTGGAAATTCATCCTGACACCATCCATGGCTAGATATTGAAACTACAAGACTAGGGATCACTTGCAATGCTTTCACAGACCACAGGGGGGCGGCCGACTACTGGTTGAAAACCGCAGTTTAGACCATCAGTTTTTTGTGCAATAGCCCTAGTGCTACTACAACTACTGCACAACTACTGCACATGGTACGAAACACTCCTGTCCATCAGTACAACTTGTCAGTGGCCTTAACTTTGCTCCACGATGCCAGTCAGTTAATATCTTTTACCTTGTTTTTATTATGTTTATCCATAGAATGCTCTAGTCTATGTCCTTTTAGGTTGATGCATAGTGATGCAAATTAAAAATCAATGGGGATTCATCATCATTCATCAAATGGCTGAAAACTCAGCCATTCGAGTACAAATATCCATCCATCCATCTTCCACTGCTTTTCCACAGGATTGGACATCCAGACTTCTCCCACCCTGGCAACTTTGTCCAGCTCTTTTGGGGGGAGCTGAGAGACATAGTCTCTCCAGCATGTCCTGGCTCTTCCCCGGGGCCTCCTCCCAGTGGAACACCTCACCAGGGAGGGTTCCAAACCAGGTGCCCAAACAATCCTTATTTGGCTCCTCTTGATGTGGGCGAGTAGCATGTCTACTCTGAACTTCTCAGAATGACTGAGCTGCTCACCCTATCTCTAAGGGAGAGCCCAGCCACCCTGCGGAGGAAACTCATTTCGGCCGCTTGTATCCTGGATTTTGTTCTTTTGGTCATGACCCAAAGCTCATGACTATACAGTACAAATATTGAAGTTAAAGTGTAGGGAGAGTAATCTTCAAGTAGAGTATAGACACCTGAAAATCTACTGAAGTTCTAACCTTCCTTCTAACCTCTGATTAAACACAAATGCACAAATTGCATAGTATGTGTATAATTAAAACTGTATATACAGTAAATCTGCCATACTGTTAGTCTTGTTGTACAGATATACCACAAAATACTGGTATGATCCAGGCTCAGTTACGTTTATAGTGGTTTTGAACGCAGCTCAGCCATAATTGAGAACCGCAACGATGTGTTTTATAAAACCCTGTGTTCCTTTAGACGTGTAATTAATGTCTCACTGTGTTAATTTTACTACGGGAATGTCACACAGGACATTTGATCGTCATCCCCACACCTGACTCAGTGTGTTCACCTTGTGTATTGATGAGCTTGGCGTTTCATCCACAAGCCGCAAAATGAAAGTGAAGTTTACAAAGAAACTCTTTTTTTTAAACTGTTTCCGTTTGTGATTAACGCCGCGCTGTGCTTTCAGGAAGTCAGCGCATCCTCATTCAAACACATTACTTGGTTGAAACAACATCAGCATCAAGGCTGTTCACAGTAAGACTTTTGGAAAACAACCAACTTGTCAGGCTGTATTACAAATAAAGATGTAAAAAAAAAAATCCTCAAATTGGGTTCATTTGTCTGAGATGATGATCTGAAACGGTGTGAAATCAAGACGCCTCTTTCTTCAGATCATACTGACATGTCGGTTCCTCCCTTAAATCTTTCTTTTTTGACATTAAACATGTGCGGTCTTCACTTGCTTCACCAACACCCAAAGTTTGCCGTTCCAACTATATTTGGCCCACATTTAAGGCAAATATACACTCATGCTGTTTACTTAAGAGTTTTTTTGGCTTCCTCCCACCCCGTAGCTACTATTCCAGCACAGGCCTCCTGCTGGTTCACCACAGGGAACAGGGAAGTGTTTGCAAAGTAGTTTCACCCCAAACACGTGCAATGTTCTCAGGTATAAAGCAATTTGAGGATTCCTCTCAGTGGGCCTGCGGCGTTGGGAATGAAGAAAGAAAATGAGAACATGCAAAAAAAGGCTCCAAAAAGCCTAATGGAGGAAATTCGAGCAGAAGGATGAGTCTTCTTGGTAGTGAAAGTAGCATTGGCTCTCCTTCGCATGGTTTGGAGTTTCAGTTTTGATTCAAATCAAATCTGCATGTGTGAAACCTTCATCGGATGGAGGTGCGAACCAAACAGCTACCTGATCCCTGTCTGTATCAAAGTGAGCCACAGCGTGACTTCTTTTACCGTCGGAAAACACTTTTTGGACCAATTGCAAAAGGTTGCGCCAGGATATCATTGTTAAAAACAAAGTCAGAGTCGATGAAATAATGTTGTGTTCCATTTACCTCGGAAGTCGAAGGTCAGATCTGTGAGTGAAGTAAACTCTGAGTCAAAATACCTGGATTTGCACTGGAAATCCAGCACATTCGTACCATAGATAACTTCCAACCCTTGTGCACTCTACATGCTAACATCTGTGTCACTTTGTACTGTACATACAAACACCATAGTAACATGCAGTTGTTTTGCGTGGCAGCCGTATTGAATTGTAAAGTCGAGATTGGTAGGGTTGCTCTGACTTTCCTAGTTGCAATTCCTACTTGACGAGGTTTTCCAGTTGAAGTTTAGAACTAGGAACCTGGAAATGCTGACTTTCAAATAAAACTGGAATGCACCATCTGTTAAAATAGCCAATGACAAATGACTTCCCAGTTCATGAAACATACCACAGTGAAGGTCTTGGATAATTATGTCAAATTAGAATTTGAATGTCTTCATACAATATTTGTATTTTTCAACCATCCATCATCTTCCACTTATCCTGGGCAGGGTTGCAGGAGCAGCAGCCTGAGCAGCAAAAGCCCACACAACCCTCTCCCCAGCCACCTTCCCAAGCTCCTCTGTGGGGCACCCCCAGGTGTTCCCAGGCCAGCATGTCCTGGGTCTGCCCCAGGGCCTCCCAGTTGGAGCTAGTTTTGCCAACCAGTGATTGGACCACCCAGGCGCCTTTCTTCGGCTGCCACCCAAACCACACAGCACCGGACCTGACGACCCTTCCTGCAGGTGGCGCGTCCACAGGAAAACATAGTCATAAGGGTCTCCTGAATCACTTAGTCTGACCTGTTAGCTAGGACCAATTTGCCTTGGGAGACCCTACCAGGGGTGAATTGCCCCCGACAACATCGCTCCTAGGATCACTTACATACCAAGTGTTGAAGAAGTTAATCAAACTGTTGATGATAGATTCCCTTTCGAACGCACAGGGAGCAGCTTCACGGGGGAAGAAGAGAACTGACCAACCGACAGAAAACCCTCTTAGTGAGATGATGTAAACACGTCTAAAAGGTGATGGTAGAAGCTTCAAGCAGGTCACTTTAAAGACAAATGGACAAACAGGCTTGATCAGCATTTAGGAATAAGAACACACAGAAGGAAGTAAACCATCTCAAGCTTTTTGTCTCGTGGGATTCCATCTTTTGAACGTTTAAATCCTGGAGTTTGTGTCTGCAGACTATCATCAATCCACCCTGAGCTCGTCCTGGATTCCAGAGTTGCTCAGCTCAGCTTTTCCTGAACTGAGAGAAGATATGTATGTGTGTTTCAGTTTATGTGTGTGTGTGTGTGTGTGTGTGTGTGTGTGTGTGTGTGTGTGTTTCCTGTGCTGTCAGACATAATCTCAGCCACTACAGGGATGAGTTTCTTCTCTCATCGGACCGAGATCCCGCTTTCCACGGACATTAAAGTCGACATCTTTTCCACCTTGAAACACCAACAAGCAGCGAATGCTCCCACCTGCACCGCTGCTGTGCTGAGCCAACAGGAAGAGACATGATGGATTTCAAAATAAAGTTGTGTTGAGTGTGGAAATGATACCAGGTGTTGTCAGGATCGCCTTTACCTGCAGATTGTACTCACGTCTGTGAGGGGAAGAACAGAGTCAGCAGCAACAGGAGATATCGCTGAAGAGAGGTCAAACCGGAGAGAAAATCAGAAGAGACTCGAAGAAAATAAGAGACGCGAGGAAAACGAGACGACAAGGCAGGAGAATGACGGTGCAACTCGATTTTCAGTGACATTCCCCTCTATCTTGTGACTGATTCTTGTGGCATGAACACAGGATTATGGAAAACCTTTAAAAATTTATCTTGGTGAAACAGTATGACATGCTCAGGCTGTACAGTGTGAGCACTTGAGCCCAAGTGAATGTTTGCGCCAATCAAACGGACGTACAGTACAGTGGAACCCCGGGTTACGAGTGCTTTGACATACGAGTTTTCCGGGTTACGAGGAATTTCGTGCAGGCTCACGTGCAAATCTCGGGTTATGAGGAAAATGATTCATCTCGGCTTCTCTCGGCTGTTTTGAGACAAACACAACAGAAGCTGGTGTGTTTAGTTCGTGCAAGTTGGAATAAATGACTCGTTGAAACGTTTTTAAACTGGTTTCTGTGACTAGACACCAGCCCTGTCAGAGATGATGAAGGATAGGTTTGTAACGTGACAGTCGTGTAGCTGGACCTGCTCAGTTTTTAACAGCAGCCAAAACAAAGACAGGATGTACAGCGCCTTCCAAAACATTGGGAACAGCGAGGTCAATTCCTTTATTTTTGCTGCACAATGAAAACATTTGGGTTTGACATCAAACATGAATATAAGACAAATGATCAATATTCCAGCTTTTATTTATAGGTATTTACATCAAAAATCGGTTAAAGAATGTAGAAAAAACACCAAAATTTTAGGTGAGCAAAAGTATTGGAACAAAATAAGTTAAAGTGAATAATGCTTAATATTTAATAGGTGCATCTTCTAAGTACTTTAACTAAGTTTGGTGTAAATACCTGGAACTAGGAGCTAAAAGGCTGATGTTGATGTCAAACCCTAATGTTTTCAGTCACAACAAAAATAAAGGAATAGGCCTCGCTGTTCCAATACTTTCAGAGGCAGTGTATGTGTTGGAAATTCAGTGTGACTAACATTTTCTGTCCTGTCAGTAGAACCAGAATTTCTTTTGATGTCTCAACAATTACGCTGAATGATGGTTTCTGAATTTACACAATTTACATGTGATTCCTGAACAAGAACAACGTTTCATCCACATTTTTCATCCATCGGGATCTTTTTTACAGTTGGAAATGTGTGGAGAACAAACAGCGGTGTACATCTTCACTGCATGTTGTGGTACAATTATGTCCATTTTTTCCACTGTTGTGGCTTATGACTGTTCAAACATGCATTTAAAGCACAATTAGCACCTCATTGTGACTTTGTCCCTTTTACCAGAGTGTGTCTGTTCTGAGACCAGTCCATCTGGTTCACCGAGGTATTTACGGATATGTCGGCGCCACCTCGAGTTCACAATCTCAATGAAAGTCCAATACCATTGTTCTTGTCTTGGTCGCGTTCATCACTTGAACTGAACCAAATCTGTAAATAATAATAATAATAATAATAATAATAATAATAATAACAGGTGTTTGCTCCCATTGAAGCTGCATTCTGACACAATTCAAACCCTAAAAAATGTAAAACTAATACACAATCCCCATTCATACTTGACATGACCTATTATGTCTTTATTGTTTTGGCTGGAAAACACTTATATACAGTGGTCCCTCGTTTATCGCGGGGGTTACGTTCTAAAAATAACCAGCGATAGGTGAAATCTGCCAAGTAGATTCCTATGGAAAAACTTGCTAATGCATGATTCGGGCAATGAACGTGATGCTGAAACGAATTAAATTCGTTTTCCGGGGCACAACAGAATTTGTTTGAAGGCTGTAAAACCCCTCACCACACACTTTATACACTAAACGGTTTGTTTTCACTGCTACTGAATGTATTAGCGGTCTTGGAGCGGTGTTGCCGGGGGCAATTCGCCCCTGGTAGGGACTCCCAAGACAAATGGGTCCTAGGTCACAGGTCAGACTAAAAGTCCATTTATACTCTACGCAAGTGTGTTGTGTATCAAACATTGTCAAACATCACTGGCATTTATCCTTCAATGTGTACGTTACGTGTGCGTGGACGTACACAACACATCCACTGGAGGACAGTGTGGAGTTCAGACTGTCCTCTAGTGTGGAATTACATTGGAATCTGCCAAAAATTTGTCATGAGTCATTATGCTCTCAAACGTGTTATTCGTTCCCTCTAATAAATGATCTGGTCCATCTTTAACTTTTTGCTCCGTTATTAAGATATTATAGCAAATAATCCGACAAATCACTGCCGCGCTGGGGTTTGATTGACATGTTGCTACAGTAACTGTTGTGGCCGGTGGAGTCGGACCTCGGTACAGTATCTTCTGTTTGTTGGTGAAGTTGTAGCGTGTCCATAGGCTAGTAGTTCGTTAGCTTTACCTAGCTTTCCGCTGGCACCACCGCCATACGTCCAATTTTGGTTGCATCCTGTTTTTGGCTCCAAGACGACACAAATACACAGTTTATGGCTCAGACTGTCCACAAAAACTTGAGCCATTTCTGTTAATCTTTCAGTGTTTATGTCGCGTTCTGTTCTTCTTCTATTCTTACGCCACATAAGCTATACTGTGCTAGAGCGCCCCCACAGTTTCCAGTGGTACTGCACCGTTTTCTACATTGAGGACCAATCCATAAGCCAAACTCGTAACATAATGCATGCTGAGACCAGAGGGAACGACCCTGTGTGTGAGTATGTGGACTTATCGGCCTTAAGAGCAATTCAGAAAAGACTCTGCCTTCCCGTGGGCCCACCACCTGCAGGAAGGGTCATAAAGGTCCGGCCAAAATTACCTCCAACTTAGAGCACGGACTGGGGCAGACCCAGAAAATGCTGCAGGGATTACGTCTCTCGACTGGCCTGGGGACACCTGGGGGTCCCCCCACAGGAGCTGGAGGAGGTGGCTGGGAGAGGGAAGTCTGGGCTTAGGCTGCTGCCCCTGTGACCCTGACCAGGATAAGTGGAAGCTGACGGATGGATGGAAATCTTTGGGATTCAGCATTTAATTAAAGAAATCTCAACCTTTCGCTGTCGTTCTGTGGCAGGTTCATCAAGAAATGAGTGATTTAGCCTGAATTTGAATGATGTCAGTTCTGAGCAGCCGTACTCTCTCTATTGGTGAAAGAACACAATGAAGCTTCACTTCAATGAAACAGATATGTAATCTCCAGAGTTCGCATTGTCAAATTTTAAATGAATAGCCCTTAATAAATGCAAATTTTACCACAGCGTAACCATGGTGATCTGATAAAGTCTAATACTACATCTGATCATTTGACATTAAACTCCTTTGGGTCCGAAGTTCAAAACTTTTCTAACTTCTCTCGTTGTCAAAACAAACAGGTTGCGTTTTTCACTTCCGAGGCTTTAATTCCTTTAAGTTAAAGGTCTGATTAAAAGATTGTTCTTGCCTTTGTCTGCTGATCAAATTTAATCCAGAGTTTAAAGAGGTTTCGACAAACGGACATAAGTGGAGAAGTGGAAGATGATGGATGGATGGAACATTGGCATAGATGGCACCTTGCCAGCACTGTTAAAATCCAATTGACACATATTTGCAGTATCACGCTGCCTGTTTCTTTTTTTGTATTTGGTTTGTGCTGCTTTGCAAAATGCTGTGTTTTCTGTAAGGTTTTTGACCATCAGAGCCACCGTACTGACGTGTGACTTGGTGTATTTTCTGAGGCGTTTTCCGTCCCACTGTGGCTGGCTCCCTGACAGTCCTCTGTCAGGGTTAAGGCTCTAAGTGACTGACTTAATGGCTGACTAACTTTGTTCTGACTGACTGACTGCTCTGACTTGTCTTTCCGCCCTGAGCCACACAGGGATTAATGCCTTCTAGATCAATACTAAACACATTCTGTCCCTGAAAATCACATCAGCGGGATGTGAAGTCCTCAACAGGAAGGACGAGTTTCATCTGTTTAACCGCTTCTCTTTTACTCTGTCAATCATAATTATTTACCCCGAGCTTTGTGTTTGGTAAATATTAAGCCTCTTATCGGCATTCCTTATCTCTAATATACAGATTATGCTCAATTACATCACATTTAAACCTCACAAGGTAGAGAAAGTTTTCTAAATAACTGCCTGAACTCAATAAATAATGGATGACCAACATATTTTTACAGCTAAACCGTGACCAGAGGATTTAAACGTTGAGTAGTACAACATCTGAAAACAGGGATCATTATATGAGGAACTGACTCTTCAGATGTTTTTATTCCTGTCTGATTTTCCAGAGACAGATTTGAACTCATGGTGAGTTAAATATAGATAGTGATGAGTGAAACAGGGTGGTGGGGGGGGGGCTATATTTATCTACCCCACTGAGCATCCGTGGGACACCCCCAGCAAAGAACAGATGCCCAAGGAGGAATGGGACACCCCCCACACCCCCCCAAAAAAGGTTAATGTTAAGATCACATATGGTGTGGAATTCATCCATCCATCTTCTACCGCTTGTCCGTGGGGTCAGGTCTGGGGCAGCATCTTAAGCAGGGAAGCCCAGACTACTCTCTCCCCAGCTACTTCAGCCAGCTCTTCTGGGGGGACCTTGAGGTGTTCCCAGGCCAGCTGAGAGACATAGTCCCTCCAGCGTGTCCTCGGTCTTCCCCGGGAGTTCTTCCCAGTGGGACATGCCCAGAACATTTAACCAAGGAGGCATCCAGTAGGTATCCAGACCAGAGCAGCAGCTCTACTCTGAGCTCCTCCTGGATGACTGAGCTTCTCACCTTTTCTGTAAGGGAGAGCCCAGCCACCCTGCGAAGGAAACCCTTTTTAGCCGCTTGTATCCTGGATCTTGTTCTTGCGGTCGTGACCCAAAGCTCACGACTATAGGTGAAGGTAGGAACGTAGATTGACTGGTAAACTGAGAGCTTTGCCTTTTTTCTCAGCTCCCTCTTCACCACAATGGACCGATGTAGAGTCTGCATCACTGCAAATGCTGCACTGATCCACCTGGTATTCAGTTCAGTTCAGCCCACTTTGTTCAAGTCAGTTGCATTTGTACAGGTCCAATCATAGACCCCATCTATGCCATACATCCACTAATTATTGTGAGCGTTCTCTCTCAGCGATCTGCAAAGGCCCTCAGAGACAGACGAGGCCAGCGAGGCTCCGTCAGCCCGGATCACAACAACACGCCACCATAACACAAACGCATTTCACCCCAAGCGCCGTAGCCTTAAAGGGCACCCGTCTCAGGCATCATGTCTCTTGAGGTCCATATACGCACATGAACCTCATCCAGTCAGCACCCAAATGCCCCACATGCCTCATCTTTGCCCATGAGAGAGACGTTAGAGCATCAAATAAACTTCACCTGTCCTGATCTCAACACAGCTGATGACCGTGCTTGACCCATTTCGCCATCACAGGACCACCCGTCCATATACATTACCAGTCAGGTTAACTATAATTAAAATAAACAAAACTCACTGAAGGACAGGGTATGTCCAAACTTTTGACTGGTGATGTACATCCATTTCCGACCTTGCTTTGTCCCGGAGAGAGTAATAATCTCCGGTGTCCTTTGTCTTCGCTGCCCCGTCGCTCTCTGCATTGAGCATCGACCCGGCGTGTCCTCGGTGCGGAGGACAGTCAATCAGCCAATCACGTCAGAGGACAGGTGAGGAGACGGGCTGGTTGGACCTTTACCGTGGCCGCAGTGAGGCGGGTTTCACCCTCATCTTTCACCTCGCTGTACAGGCGTCTACAGATTCACACACTTCGATGAATCCCAGGACTTAGACATGGTCAAAGGCTTTTAAATCATCACTTAAAACTATTCTTTTGTAAATAACTAACTTCATTTGTTGCCAATTTGTTCATTTTATTAATTATTCTCTTACATTTTGATCACATTTCATGCATCGCTTTTGCTCATTACTTTTTTTGTCCATTTTGGTCAATTTATGGATTATTATGATTATTTGTACTTTTTCTCCGATGCCATTCATTTTCTTGATTATTGATTATTTTTTTGGTGAATTTCTGCATGATTGTAGTCATTTTTATTAAGCTCCTTGACTATTTTATTAATTAATTGGCTCAATATTTTGGTTTATTATGTTTTATTTTTGTGATTGCTCTTGAATTTTTCCTATTTTTATCATTATTTTTGTCATTTGTATGGATTATTTTGACCATTTTCTTGATTATTTTTATAGTTTTGGCTTTTTAATTTTCTTGACTATTGTATTAATTTGTAATGATTTTCTCAGTTCTTTATGGTCTTCTTTACATTCATTATTATTTTGGTATTATTGTGGTCAGTTTTATGCACTTTCCTAAATATTTTATTCCTTTGTTTGATGAATATTTGGTTTATTATGGTCTTTATAAAATAAATTGTTTCATTTATTTCTTTTTTCTTTATTGTTTAAAAAAAAACCTTGGATTATGATTGGCGCTATGCAAATACAATTGAATTGAACTGAATTGAAATGCATCCATTGTATTCATATTCTATTAATGTCGAATTAAAAGAATTTTATTGTCCTTACTCTTTTTATATAATTTCTTTAGGTATGTCTTTCATGTGGATTCATTTCCATTAACAAATACTCACACTAGAGATCAAGCGTCTAAAACTGAGGCCTATATCTGGTGAAATTATTTAAAAATGTCTCAAAATGCACTGAACATAATCCCCTTAAACGCCCTGTTTTA
Organism: Pseudamia nigra; assembly: GCA_029823295.1. NCBI lineage: Eukaryota > Metazoa > Chordata > Actinopteri > Kurtiformes > Apogonidae > Pseudamia > Pseudamia nigra. Next base: position 1,165 of record JAQQAE010013421.1, on the reverse strand, counting down.
TTTTCTAGTTTGTCTAATGTGGTTAATCCTCCATTAAAAGCATCGTTTGCAGAGGACTCTGCAGTGAATTGTGCTGTAATCGTGGCTCTTTGTGGTTCTTCTCCCATCAGACAGATGTATGGGCCATATGTTAATGCAGCCTGTTAATACCAGCATCTGTTGTTTTTAAATCCAATTGGGAAACGTGTTTTACAGAACAGACTGAACCAGGTCAGTCCCATAATGTCGCCACCGTACGCGTCACTGTAATCAACACACTAATGAGTGACAAATACAATGGAATCCTTTGTTACTGGATTTAGGAGTTTGCAAGCATCTGTCAGCTGTTTACACCCTGCATTTTAACAAGTGTTTTATGACGTTCATTATTATCCATACTTTTAAAGTTGAGGCTTGGGTGGAATGCTCTGTGCGGTCTGTGTTTGTAAAACAAATGCAGTTAGGTCCACCAGGCCTGGCATGAAGGTTGACTTTGGGACTAGAATCAGTGTTCTGTGTTTCTGGAGACAAAACATGGTCACATGGTCATAAAAGTAAAAAATCAGCTTTGGTAGATAGCAATGTAATCATCAGATAAAGGGTCCTCGAATTTCAGCAGCGGTGAGTCACCTTGCATCTGTATCTCCATCCATCCATGCATCCATCCCATCCCATGAAGATCAGACATCTGGACCACCTCAACTGGCTGGTCTGTACGGGCAGGAACAACAGTTCTACTCTCTGACCTGTGCAGACTCCTGCACAGGAAACTTATCTTATCCTTTTATTCAGGATCTTATTCTTTCAGTCATGACCCATAGATTGTGACTAAGGGTAGTAATGTAGACTGACAGGTGGACGGATGATGGATGAATGGTGGGTGGGTGGGTGGATGGATTGGTGATGATTGATGGATGGATGATGGATGGATGGATGATGCGTGGATTGATGGATGGATGGGTGATGGATGGATGGATGTATGGATAATGGATGATGGATGGATGGATGGATGGATGGATAGATAGATGATGGATGGATGAGAGGTAATGGATGGATAATGATGGATGATCTATGGATAATGGATGATGGATGGATGATGGATGGATGATGGATGGATGGATAATGGATGGATGATGGATGGATAATGGATGAATGATGGATGATGGATGGATGATGGGTGATGGAT
>JAQQAE010013420.1:0-12759 GCA_029823295.1 Pseudamia nigra | reverse complement strand
AGCAGAGTGTGGCACAACAGCTGTGCAGTGTGTTGGTCAAATGTTACAGATGCACATATAAATAAGCCGTTTGAACAGGGACATACTGTACCATCATGACAGGAACATGCATTAACAGCTTTGTGTGCGCGTCCTACGTATGAACGTTTTTGAAATACAAAACTACATACTGTATATCTTAATAAGAAAAAGGTTATTTCTAGTGCACAGACTCAAGTGCAGAGAGATAAATGTGAAAGAAAGAAAGCTTTAGCCAGTAAGAGAAAAGAGAGACGTTGGAAATTGCAATTCCATGTCATCTATTTCCTGGAGATGGCCGCAAACCCCTGGACACACTTAATCAGGAAAAGGGCACACCTCCGAGTATCCATTCTTTTGTAATGGCATTACACCGCACAAGTAAGATTTAGAGATCCCTTAATGTGCCCGAGTCTTCTGCATAAAAGTATATACAAAGGTTAATATTGCAATAATATGTTCCTGGAGGGCATTGTAATCATTATCTCTCTGGTGGTATCAATTAGAAGCACTTTACTGCAGGTAATGACTAAGATTCCGGTACAAAATGACATTATTATTATTATCCCCATCTATAATTTCAGAGTGGATACACAAGACGTGGGGAGGGGGGGGTGGAGAAGCATAAGTTCAACCAAAGGTAGGCTTAAAAAGTGAGAGGAGTCAGACTGTTGGACTGGAGGAAGGAAGCTGGAGGCTGGTGTGGGTGTATGTTCGTGTGCATGCGTGTGCGCGTGGAAGTGCTGGAAGTTTCAAAGGGCCAAATAATACACAAATAAAAACGTGCTTCCTCTTATTCATGGCTTGACTGTCTGTCCCAGTTTCCTCAAAGCAGCTTGTGTGTTTGCATGTAGGAGAGGAGGACTGAGCAAAAAAAAAAAGAAAAAAAAAGAGAGAGAGAGAGAGAGAGGGAGATAGAACCGAGAAAGAAAGCTTCAACAACCTGGCAACAAATATTTGCATTTCTCAAAGCACTGGAGTATTGTTCTTTGCTCTTCTCTATTTATCCAAGAATGAGGAAGCAGGGGAAAAAAAAAAAAAAAAAAAAACTTAGAAATGTCTGAAAAGTTGCGTGTTTGCGAGTGTTTGTGTGCTGTGACCTTTGCGCTTAGCTCCAAACATTCATAACGAGTGCTCTTCCCCTTATTGACCCCCTCATCAAAAACATGAATAATTGAGGAGTGAGAAAAAAAAAAGCTCTCGGTTGTCCAAGTCGGCATTAAGCACAGCGAAGCCGGCCCTCACGATTTTGATTTAGCTGTTTTATATTTAATAAGCACACACAAGAGCCTCGCAGGCGCCTTTTTTAGAAGGATTTAATTGGACGTCGGTGACATCCATCACAAGGTTGTCATGGCGTTGACCTTTCCACAGAGGCTATTCATAACCAGGAAGTTACATGAGCCGGGTTGCTGCCTCCTCCGTCACACCCACCGCGGTGACGCGCTATCAGTCACACCATCCTCCAGCTGATCAACCTCATATGTGCTCAAACCCACAAACTAATTTGCTCATCATCGCGTGACGTGGAGATAATACTGAACTATGCCGTGTTATTGCCGAGCTTCCGTTTTGGGTTGATCTCTAATTGATCTCTAATTGCATTCATGCCGCAGGTGGATGTTTCCGTCTTATTTTCCCTATATGTCTGTGCCGATTTGCCACAAAATGCACAAACCACGGGTGTTTTAATTCCCCCGACCTTATAGAAAATCCCGGCATCTTGTATTTATCACCCAGGCTGCCACTTCCACTTAATAGAGACAAAGCTAAGCAATGACTGATGAAACAGGAGATATTTGGTCAGTGTGAAAAATTATAATAGGTCCCTAAACTATCAGCTTAGAGGAATGTAGATAAGAGCTAATATAATTAAAACTTTAGGCCAAGTTATATAGTAAAGGGAAGCTCATCATGGAGCAGTTTAAGCTGCGCCGAAATCAATTTTTCCCCAAAAATGTTTCATTTAACGCGCAAACTCCAAATCCAATAAAGTTGGGATGTTGTGTAAAATGTAAATTAAAACAGAATGCAATGATTGACAACATGCGCTGTAACTGCTTTCTGTCTCATATGCTATATGTAACATTTCCCAATGAAACGACCTAAAATGGTTTGGCACATGTTATGTATTTGCTTGACTTAAGCACTTATAGTATTTACATTTTAGACAAGTTATTTACATACAGACAAGTTATTACAGCAACTCAACTGATAGTCACTGGTTTTTGTCACTAGGTGCTTCTTCTGGTAAAAAAAAAAAATAAATACAGGATCTGAAAAGTTGCTTAAAAATGATCAAAATAGTCCAATTTGTTAACAAAAATGAACAAAATAACACTAAAAACTAACCAAAAAAAATTTATAAAATAGGCAACAAATGTGAAACGTGATCAATATAAACAAGTAAGGAAACAAAAATCAACAATAACAGCAAAAAATTAGCAAAATTGTCAAAATATTCAAGAAAGTTTACAAAATAACGTGCAGCAGTTTTTTTCAGGATAAATTAAGCTTTTCCAAGACATTTGCCTTTTTAAAATCATTTTCCAGGTTTTCCAGGACATGTGGGAACCCTGAGACTTTAATGACAGGACAGATGAGTTTCTAAATCACAACCAAACCAAAATAAAACCCCAATTCCAACAAAAAAATAAATAAAAAATTGGGATGTTGTGTAGAATGTAAAAGAAAACAGAATGCAATCATTTTCAAATCCCATAAACCCATATTTTCCCCATGTAAAGCATAAACAACATATCAGATGTTGAAATTGAGATATTTTTCATTTCATGAAATCACCAGCTCATTTTGAATTTGATGGCAGCAACACATCTCAAAAAGTTGGTACGGGGCGATGTTTACCATTGTATAGATCCATCCATCCATCCATCCATCATCCCCCACTCCCGGGTCCCGGGTCTGCCTCAGGGCCTCCTCCCAGTTGAAGCTAGTATCGGCATCCACGGATTGGACCACCCAGGCCCCCGTCTTTGGCTGCCACCCAAACCACACAGCACCGCACCCTTATGACCCTTCCTGCAGGTGGGGGGCCCACAGGAAGACCTAGTCATAAGGGTCTTCTGAATCACCTGTCACCTAGGACCAGTTTGCCTCAGGGGACCCTCCCTGGGCCCAGTTACCCCTGACAACGTCAGACACACAAACCCCTCCACCATGACAAGGAGGTGATTCGAGGAGGGCGATGGCGTGTTGCTCTTCAAAGTGTCATGTGTTCAGCGTCACCTCCCTTTGCATTTAAAATGTTTTCAACTGTTTGGGCCAGAAAGTATGAGATGTGGTGACGTCATCCAAGTTAGATTCAGCGCATGTCAACTGGGTTTGATTGTGTGTTTGACTTTTTAGTCACGAGGATGAACGTCACACAAATTCAGTTCAGATCAGGAGTTTATACTCTGCATTTTCTGGGTTTTTATTTCTAATCCTATGAAAACTATTTAATGAAGTAGATATTTGAATGTAATACCCCCTACTGAGAGGAACATTTATGATGGATTCATTTTTGTGCGTGGTTATGATTGTAAATTTAATAACAAAATAAGACAAGACAACAAACCCATGGAGGCCAAAGACTTGCACAGTAGTGTATGTACAGGCTGCCAATAAACGACCTCAATATCTCATCTCCATGAGCTCATGAGACAATTTGTCAAACTACATATTTTATTACAATGCTGCCTTCATTGGGCAGAAATTACATGAGCTCAAAGGTAAATTTTGGAACCTTTTAAGCTCCTTGGGTCAGCCAAGATGTTTTTCTGGAATCCAAGGGAACGACCATCCAAACACAATTCAGTTCAATTCAATTTGATTTGTACTGCACCAATCGTAATTAATGATTGTCTCTAGGTGCTTCAAACACATATATTCTCAACATAAATTATCATTTTAGTTGTCTTGAAAGGACGGAAGGTGTCAGGTCAGAATGTATGACCTGGTTTAAATACACTCAAGGGATTTTATGACATACCACTGTAGTTTTGACCCAGTTCTGGAAGCGTTTCTCTCAGTTAATAAAAGTATTTGTACAAAGGCATGTATGTTTTCTTTTATCATAATTCCCAACCGGACAGATTATTGTGGTTAGTTCCATGTCTCAAAACACACCGACTCACAATGCATTTGTGCGACCAACCCCTGATGACGACTCCTCCGTCAAACACACCCAAGAAAATGACATGTGTAAGAAAGCCACGACTGGGGCAACGTGACCGGGATCCGGCCGCTGGAAGGTCGGACCAGCAGACGAGTGAAAGTCCGTCGCTCCACGGTACAGACTGAAAGCTGTAAGACCTTAACAGAACTTTAAAATAGAAATCTTCTGACTGCAGCTGTCTCCTCTTGGTCCGAGTCAAAAGACTGAATTTAAAGATAGATTAGCCAGATGCTATTTTCACACAGCTATGTTAAAACTGCCATATATTTATTTACAGGCTCACTAACCTGATTCCATATCTGTAAATCAACAGGTTCACGTGGTCATAGACGAGAGGATTTGAAGAGGCTTTGCAGGAATCTGGCTTTTTCGACAGCGTGCACCCGGTGAGTAACTTTTACAAGAATAAACAATGCCCGGTTCTCTTTAAGACATTAATGTAGTCATAATATTGCATCTTTTATTTTAGTTTCATCAAAACCTGAAAATGATATGCTTCCAACACTTATGTTTTTTTCTTGGTTTTTGCTGCAGTTTATATAAACAATGATCAAACAATGGCATGAATATTTTCAGATCAGGTATTTTTGCTACGAGGTGATCACTCAGCAAATGTGAATGTATGGGTTTTGCAGGTTCAATGTATTCAAAAACACCTCACAGCTGGACTTGCTCTTGATTGGTTTCTGTCACTGATAAAGTACATTTGAAATAATTATTACAATGTCAAAACCATGCAGTCAGCAGGTTCATTTCCTTTGAATTAAATAAGATGCTGATGTCAGCCAATGGGAGCCTCGCAACGTTACTGTTCAGCCAGCGAGTACATTCACATAATATCCTTTTAACTTAACTGCAGGGGGCAGACAAATTAATGTAAACACTTCACAGAAAGGACTTTGAAATATGCGAACAGTCATTGCAGTCGCTGCTGGAACATACAGGGTGTAAAAACAACTGCAGGCCTTTGTTTCTCCTACAGTATATTGTACATATACTGTACGTCTCATATTGCTTCTGCTTGGCTTCAGTGTCCTCTTTATGTAAGCAGTTTGCCTTTGTTTGGTGTGTGCTGTCATTCTCCACGCTGCTCCCTGTGACATATGAAATCCTTGGGAGTTGTATTGACCAGTGCACCTGCAGTTTGGGAACAGATGATTAAGTCAAAACTCCGTTTGCCGTCACACGGCGCTTTGAAAACTCACATATCAAAGTTCTGTTTGCCAGATTTTGTTTACACCACGGCAGCTGTTTACTTCATTGTCCAACCAGTGTATATGCAGTTTCAAACCATCATGAAGAGCATTACTCTTATGCTGAGCCACATTTTAAAACAAAATCATGAAATCTGAGTCGTACGGGACCTTTAAAGCGTGATTCTGGGGTTAAACAGAAGAACAAATAGCGTGATGAAAGGCAGTGTGATTCAAATCTCCTGCACACTATAGCATGTGTATACAGAGAATAGGTCAACCATAATAAAATGTCTGTGTGGTTGTCCGTTTAGAAACAAGATGTTCTCCAGATTCGAACCTCGGCTGCAAGAACAGGGAATATAAAACTGTCACAAAATTCACTCCACGCATCATTTTCCCCGGCATTAACTCTGTATTTCTGATCAATACAAAACCGCTAAAACTGGCAGTGTAAATTAAGTAAAAAAAAAAGGGAACCCGGACCTGGTTCAAGCTCTTTTAGAAAGGGTTCATGTGCCTCAAGGTGCAGCCAAAAGACTCCACAATAAATAACCCGAGCAATGTGAGCAGTTAGCTTCGTGGGAGCAGAGCAATAGGCTGCGAGTCTGTAATGTTTAACTGAGCAATAACAACAGAAAAGAGGGAGTTATAATCTTAAGTGTCTCCTATATTAGTGCAGATGAATCTAAAGTTAATACGAACAGGGGCGAGGTTATAGCACCTTCCTGAATGGTGCCGCAGCACACCACGGCACAGCGGAGCCCGGAGGCAATAGGCAGAAACATAAGAGAAATGGAAAAGGCTGAGCAATTCACCCAAAGGGATTAGATTTTAAATAGATATCAGGCCATATATGATTCCCTCTTTCTTCCTCTCGTCTGTAAGTGGGTGTAATTTAGAGTGCGTAATGAAGGGAAAAAAGGAGCTATAGGTTAATCTCATTGACCTCCACACTCTTGGGACGATGGGTTATAGCTAGGAGATATACACCCATCTCCCCCGGCAGCCGGCTCAGCCTGCCCTCGCAGAGGTAATGAAAGTTGTGGAAGTGACTCTGTACATGAGAGTGGGAGTGGTACGGTGCATGTGTGTGAGGATGGAAAGGAAGAATAAAAATAGGTGATGAAAATAAGCCTGTGTTGAGAGATAGATGTGTGTTAAAGCAGAAGAGAGACAGAAGAACCTCTTTCACCTCCATCGAGTCATCAGCAAACACTGACGCGCTCGGCCTGGCAGTTGGATTAGGGTTTACATCAATCAGCTGTTCCGTAGGATTTAGCAACATGTAGAAGACAAAAACTCAACGATGTGTTGTGTCAGATGAAGTCTCTGCACGTGACCGTGTTGGACGATCGGGATCTGACCGTTCTCGTAAAGGCAACGAGTCTTTGGTTTTTTGGCTCGTTCTTTAACTCTGCACAAATATGGTTTGCAACAAAAAGCTGCACAACAAAAAGCACAAAACACTGCACACGTCATGTAAAAATATAATCACATCACAAATTAAATTAACTACAGGAGAAACTCCACTGAAACCACATATAAGTCATATTTACACAAACCAAACAACATCAAATATCAAAATCCTAATAAATAGGCCTAAAAAGGGGCTGAAGAGGTAAAAGGAGATGGATTGTGTCCATTTTTTAATGTAAGTCTTGTGTAGAACAAGAAAACGTATTTTAAGGCTCAGCTCAAACGATCACATCGTTGTTGACTTTGTTGTTATAATTGTTCTTTGTATCGTGTGTAAATTCAAGTCAAATCAAGTTTATTTCTATGGCACATTTAAAAACAACGTGCTGTTCATCAGAATCACGAAAATAACAAGAACAACAAAACACAATGTGCGACAGTCACAATTATAGGAAAATGTGCTAAAATCAACTTAGATACAACAATAAAACAAATAAATAGAACAATAAAACCATAATAATAGAAACGTCACACTAGGTCCAAACCCACCGAGAGTAAATAAGTTTTCAGTAAAGGTGTTTTAGTGTCTGGACTGTGTGAATGTGGACACACAGTCCAGAGGCTCCATCACCTCTGTTTTCATCTGGTTCTGGGTGTGTGTAAGAGCATCTGATTGGACGACCTCTGACCTCTTACAGGTGAATAAAAGTGCAGCAGCTCGGACAGATGCACAGGTGCCAGACCATGTAACGCCTTAAAAGTAAGGCGTAACGTCACTTCTAAAACGACCAGGGAGCCGGTGGAGGTTGATGGGACCCGGCTCGTGTTCATGCTTTGTACTGACTGTTAACGGACATTTTCAGCCCAACAGGTTCTTAAGGCTGGTTTACATGTGAATTAATGACTGTGACCACACCCCTTGTCTGTCTTTGCCATGGATGCCTTCTTGTGGACGCCCTATTAGGGTCCAGGATGATCCTGGTGGTTCTGATGGCTGTCGTGGTCCCGTAGGACTGACTGAGGTCAATTGTGACGTGGCAAAAATGCAGAAGTCAAAATGACTTGTTTCAGGCCAAATTCAATCAAGATGTGTGTTTCTCCGTGGAATTAGTTTGCTGACAATCCACCAAAATGCACCAAAAATGTAGATATTGAGTTTGTGATCCCACGTTTCCACATACCTAGCATGTGAATGTGATAACTCATGTCTGAACCATATTTCTTTAAACTTGTCATGACTATAGATGACTTAAATGTCTCTATCCTGTCACCTGATTGGATAGGTGGCACCACTGCTTTGTTAATAGCCGAGCTATTGCTTCTATTACTTGAGGGTTTTTTTTTTTAATAAAGGCAAATTTTATTTATTTATTCACATAGTTTATCTGTATATGTTCTAACCCTTGTTGGTCCCACTGAGCGACAGGAAAGAAATCCATTTCCAACTCATTAAATAGTTACAGCACCTGCTAATTTGCGGCTAATATTAAAACACCAAAATATTTAACAATAACCTGATCCAATCATGGATTAGCTTTAACATGAGTTCAGACAATATGGATGTTTGGAACTCGAATACCTCAAAGAACAAGAAATCTGTGAATCGGCAAATCCTACGCTGAAGGGCTTTATTTACAAAAATTATACATCAAAGAAGAATTCACAAATCCACTTTCACACCCTACTGATCTTCAAGGTCGAGATCAGGTCATGTGGTTTACTGGAGGTCGTCCCTGAGCACCTCGTAGATACATACAGTACTGTATTTTCCGCACCATAAGGTGCACCTCATTATAAGGCGCACAATCAAAAAAATGAAGCGATGCAAAAGTTCGATAAGTCAAACTATATTCAACTCATTCACAATAAGAATCAACATTGTTCAGCTGTAACACATAAAAAACAAAACAATGTATTACACTCACTTTTTGGGTTTGTTCCTCTCCCGTGGGTTCTTCATCTTCTGTGTCTTTGTTTGGCAGTTCGGCGGTTTCGGTGTTGGGCGGGTCCGGATCCCTCTCGTCATTGTCCGGGTCAGTCTCCTTGCTGTTGCTTGGCTGTTCGGTGGTGGTTCCGGCTTTCGTGGGGGCTCAGACGGCACTTGGGGCGGGTCTCTCCACGGTCCATGGTCCGGGCGGTGGCGTGGCTCGCCCGGCATTGCTTCCGTGTCTCGGGGAGTGTGTGTTCGCCTTCTGTCGTCCGGTGCTTCCGCGCGTCTCGCGGTTTGACTTTGTTCGGCCTGTTAGCGCCGGTGTCTGGCGGTTGGAGTTCTTTGGTTGGTCCGCCTGGGGTGGTGGTGTGTCCAGGTTGTTTGGTGAGTTTGAAATCCGCTTTGTGAGCATGTCTCTGTCGCTTCGTACCGGTATCACTCCAGGACAGGTACCGGTAGGAAGTCACGTGTCACGTATACGTGATATGTGATACATGTCATGTACACGTGATACGTACAGCTGTATCCCTCGCAGAGTGATATCGTACGTATGACACAGTACGTATCACTCCGCGAGGCTCCTGATTACCGTAATGCTCCTACATGTGGTGTGGCAAAGTCATACCGAAGCATTTTGACAGATTTTTGAGCGCCGTGTACCACATAAAATCGGTTCGAGGTCAGTAAGCACAAACCAGAATAAATCCATACATAAGGCTCTAAACATTATAAGGTGCACTGTTGATTTTTGAGAGAATTAAAGGGTTTTATGTGTGCCTTATTGTGCAGAAAATAAGGTATAAAAATTCAGAGCCATAGCTCTAAAGGCTCGGTGTGTAGAGCCCAAACGGTGGTCGGTTCACCGAATGACCCTGTGACCTAATGAAATATGCAAATTAGATTAAGGTTACGATGGTAACCCTTCACCCCAGAGATGGACCCAAAGGTGATTGGTCACTCGGGGCCTGTGGGTTGTGGAGATATGAGTAGAAATGTCAGGGTGGATGGAAGTACGGTGTTTCTATTTATTTTAATTATTCTAAGTATGCAGTGTCTCCACTTCGACACTGTGGAAGTCAAAGGTCAAAAGTTAGGATGAGGGGCCACCAAGAGCAAATAATGCAAATAATGAAAAAATAATCATGCTTTGATGTATCAAATCTGACGGATGCAACATTCAATGGAGCTGAACGTTCATATAAGTGCAAAGCGAGCGTGATGGTACAGTGTCGTGTACTCGGGGAGTCGGATAAAAACGTGCTCAGCAGCCAGGTGCACCATCTCACTGCCCTCAAACTAGAAACCTTAATGCTATTTTAATCTGATAACTTTGGTCTCCAGTCTCGAGTCTTCCAGTGAGGTAACATCAGAGATTAAAGATTTGGTTCTCATGTTTCTACGTCCTGGAGAGAAGTGTCCTTTTCAAACAATATGGCATTACTGGGGAAGACTTGGTGTATATTACAAATGTCCTTAAGACATTAATGTCAACTCTTTGTCTCGTATAGAGATATCATCACTTTCCCCCTCCCTTTGTTATTACTCATCTGATGGTGATTGTGTGTTGATTTGCTGTGGGTCAAAGGAGCAGGTATTAGTGTGTGTGGCACCTCTTGACACGTGATATATGTATGTGTCTGCTTGGCATGTACGTATAAATGTGCACATGTTCGTCAGCTCGGTGCTTTTGTACGAGCCCCAGGTCTGGGTGGTTCGGCCCGTCCTCTCTGCTGAGCAGATAACCTGCTCTGCTCCTCCACTCTGTCTGACTTTGTAACTATATCTGTCCTTACCCTCCCGTGGAAATAAATAAAAGCCCTCCTGCTACTCCCACTACATAAAGGGGAGGCATGCCTCACATAATCGTTTGAGACCGGGACAAACTTGGCCCATTGATATCTGTGTATTTATTACGCCTATGGCAATATAAGGCAGAGCCGAGTGAGATATCAGCTTACCCAGAGAGCTGTGAGAGAGAGAGTTTAAGATAAAGGATATTTAATATCCAGTGCACATCGGCGGGGGCCTAAGCCTCTAATAGCACTTGGGGTTTCTGAGCAGGTAATGCCTTCATCTTTGTCTAAACACACTTTTATGGACTTTAACTGTAATGATATAAAGAGAGAGGGGGTCACAGATAAATGTAGCGTAATGGCTCAAAGCCGAAGATTAGCCATGTATCCTGTCTAGGGGATAATGCTTCAAGGCAGTTCCTCCAAAAGGTGTTATCTCCCGCCGAAGGAAGACGAGAGCGGAAGCAGCACACAAGCATCCACACATACCCAGACACATATATTAAATAATAACCTCCTCTTCTTTCCTGTCTTTTTTTCCCGCCTTTCTTTTAACAGCACTTTGCATTTTGTCACATTGCATTAGAATCAACGGCGGCGACGTTCGCTGCCTGTAATGAATCTGTGAAGCCAAAGTACATGTACATTATTGGCAACAAACATTACCAGGACGCCTCCTGTGTTCTAGGACACATTACCTTCGCTTATTTGGTGTCTAAATGATAATGAGCACTCAGATGATAACCTATATCATTTAGATCTGAACATGAATTAAAAAAAAGAATAGAAAGGGTGGAGCGTGCACGCTTTTACACATTACGCGCAAGAACGACAATAGCACTTCAAGGCCATTTAGTGATCAATCAGGTGGCCTGTACATCCATAAAAGAGGAGGAGGAATCAAACGGCAGCGACAGAGTTTTCTGAAGGCGTAAGAGTGAAGAAAAGAATAGTGTTGTTGTCCTAATTATGCATCTGGGTGATGCATTATTTACCGGTCTAACATACATCGGCAGGGCTGGATATGAGTAAAATAATTTATGACAAGATCCTTCTCATTCTCTCCCCACTCCGTCCTCCGTTTTCACCCCCTTCCTGTCTCCCCCACCCTCCCTTTAAATCAAACTTCAATAAAATCCACCACCCCTATTCATTTTGCATGAGGCCTCCCTGAAAAACATCTAGGACGGCGAGATCTGTTATTCAAAAATTCTTCAGACGGCGCAGGGTCAAAACAACAAAACAGTAGCAAGGAAGAAGTGGTGGCCCCTGTAACTCTATAACTCACTGTGGGCTGCAGCAGCAGCCTTAAACAGATCCAGCCAGACAGACACCAGGGACGAACGAGAGAGAGAGCGAGAGAGAGAGAGAAAAGGCTGGTGAAAGAGAGACACACAGCCAATCCAACGAGACCACCCTGTCCAGATAAAAAGTATTCAATCACATACGACTGATGAATAGATTTCCTGACTAAAGCTCTGCCAACAAACCCTCATGATCCAAATCTGTGTCTTTACCCTTTTGTCTCTGCTCCAGGTTCTGTGCTCGACTTCCTCAAGGGGAGATCCGTGACCTCTGGACCAGGATGGAGACGGATCTAAGGGTTGGATTAGATTTAGACACGTTATAGGCAAAGCAGCACCTGCAAAGTTGTGTTTATTCGAGGCCTTTAAATGACATTGCTGCACCGACAATGAGCTGCCTCATGCCTTTGACCTTTAACCTTTAGAATTTTTATAAAAGATACAACCTGGATACTACCAAGACTCCTTTTCATTTGATTCCTAGGGCTTAAAAGACATTGGCGCTCATGTTTTTTTTTTCCATTTGTAATGCAACATCTAGACGCCACTTTGTGAAAAATGTGTCTTTTTAAAGGTGAAATATGGAACCGTTCAAACTAACTCTGTCCTCCACTCATGGACAGAGCAAGAAGCCACATGGTCAGCAGAGTATTAGAATGCAATACAGGAGAAAGTCACGATGTACAGAAGCGTAACACAGAATATAAAACACATGGCAGTTTTCTGCTGAATTTACCCTTCGTAGCAAACTCACCAACACCGTTGCATCATTCTGTGAGAAGGTTCCAGACCTTTGAGGGCCATTTATTCTCTACGCAAGTGTGTTGTCAATCAATCAATCTTTATTTGTATAGCACCAATCATAATCGCCGATTATCTCTAGGTGCTTCACAATTCAAGGCCAAAATCTCATGACTATACAGAG
>JAQQAE010013419.1:0-12759 GCA_029823295.1 Pseudamia nigra | reverse complement strand
AAACCTCTCTTATCTTTTTAAATGGGTGAACTTGCACATTTTTACATTTCCCAATACTTGTTGTCCCCACTGTACAATGAATGTTATGTGCTTGAAAAACGTGGACAAATTTAAACAGGCAGAATAAGTAAAGTGCCCATTACCGATTCCTTTTTTTCTGACTTGCGCATCTACCATGTTGTAATGGTGAATTTTCATAATGCCCATTTAACTGGCACAGTGAGAGAAAAAAAAATGAACTGTAGAATTGTGTTCCTGGCTTCACATTAACAACTCTTCAATTTTTATCATGTATTTAATTCATGGTTGACTTGCCTATTTAGGACAACTTAACACAAGAACTAACAGTCACAGGGACACAGACATACTGTGTCCCTGTGACACAGTATGTACTGTGGGGGGGTGCTGGAGCCTATCCCAGCTGACTTGGGGCGAAGGCAGGGTTCACCCTGGATGAGTCGCCAGGCTATCGCAGGGCTGACACATAGAGACAGACAACCATTCACACTCACATTCATGCCTATGGACAATTTAGAGGCACCAATTCAAACTTGAATAATCAATATATACTTTAAACTTAGGGGAAAAGTGCAAACACCCAAAAAATGTGTTTTACTCAAGATTTTTCACATGTAACTTAATCCCACAGAAAGGTCGACTGCCTGGTCACAATGCCTGTTAAAGGGTTAAACATGCCAGAAACCACACCTATCTCCTAGAAATCCTTTGGAGAAGCAACTCACCAGCCTCACAAACTCTCAGTGGCAACACTTTTTTCCCCAGTTTGGCCTGGTATGATGTCATAGTGTGCCAGACTTCCTGAGACGGTCATTTTCACTATAGCAGTGGCTAAGGGCTAGGCCAGCGTTAGCCTCTGGATGAAAGTAAACTGCCACAGGAGCACCCCTGCCTGTATGCTTGTGTTTTCATTCTGAAATAATTACAGACTATTTTGAGTTATGATGGGTGCTCAGCTAAATGAGATGTATGCAAGACTAAAATTAAATTGCAACATGGAAAATTTAAAATATCCAGGAATAAGGAGCTCAGAAAAAACCTCAAAACTTAATATTCAAGCAGCAAATTTAAAAGAACAAACTCAGATATTCTTGGATTCTAATAACATGCATGTGTGACTTCTCTCTAGTAAATGTTTGACTATATCCAAGCGTTTCCTTAAAATTACCCATCATTGCTGTCTTTTTTTAAATTTAGAAATGGACTAATATGCTGTAAAATAGACTATTTAGAAGCTCAATTTTTAAGTTCTAAATTCAAAAGGAAAAACTCAGATATTACCAGATACAAATCATCATACATTTGTGACTTCTATCTTTCTATTTTTGATTGTATCCAAGCTTTTTTTTGAAAAGACCCAACTTTGGTGTCTTTTAATTTACAAATTGCATAATAAACTGCCAGATTTACAACTTTATCACCTTGAATTTATGACTGATCGATTAATCAGTTAATGAAGTGATGAATAATTTCTCACATCCATCCATGCATCATCTTCCTCTTATCCTGGTCAGGGTCTCGGGGGCAGTAGCCTAAGCAGAGAAGCCCAGACTTCCCTCTCCCCAGGCCCCTCCCTCCAGCTCCTCTAGGGTGACCCCCAGGTGTTCCAAGGCCAGCCGAGAGACACAGTGCCTCCAGCATGTCCTGGGTCTGCCCCAGGGTCTCCTCCCAGTTGGAGTTAGCTTTGGCAACCAGGGATTGGGTCACCCATTGGCAGCCACCCAAACCTTACAGCACCAGACCCTTAAGACCTTTCCTGCAGGTGATGGGCCCACAGGAAGTCATAGTCATTAGGGTCTTCTGAATTGCTCTTAGTTTGAGTTATCACCTAGAACCAATTTGCCTTGGGAGACCCTACTGGGGCGAATTGCCCCTTGACAACATGGCTCCTAGGATCAGTTGGGCACACAAACCCCTCCACCATGATAAGGTGGTGATTCAAATGGAGCATTTCTCACATGTGGTATTTTATCATGTTTTATTTTCATTATTTGATAAGTTGAGGATCTTTGCATTTAATACCACCAAATATCAAACCAACAAATCTTGCCTTTTTTTAAGTGATGGAGTTTGTCTGCGAATGCTTCATTTCAGAATGAACCTTTTCATTTGCGCAGAGTGAATGGTTTCCTGTTTCTTTGTCACCTGAGAGTGTATTAAAGGGCAGGGCCCGGGGCGAGGGGTGGACTCCACTTGGAAAGTCTGACAAATAAATGCATCAAGTGATTATATGGAACGGCGGCGTGGGAGTGTCTGTGTGGGCTTGAACTGAGTTGATATGGGATATTGTTTAGCTTTGACCAGTCAAAAAGCTGCTCTTTGGTTAATTTGATGTATTTGCTGAATAGAGGGGGTGGGCAGGGGGCAGCATCAGCAGGACAAGTGAGTTTTCTTCAGTCAGTGGGGTTGTTAGAGGAGGGTGGGGGCAGGGCTTTTAAGAGCTGTCACTGACATTTACCAGCCTCAGT
Source organism: Pseudamia nigra (assembly GCA_029823295.1). Lineage (NCBI taxonomy): Eukaryota > Metazoa > Chordata > Actinopteri > Kurtiformes > Apogonidae > Pseudamia > Pseudamia nigra. Next base: position 10,273 of record JAQQAE010013419.1, on the reverse strand, counting down.
GTCGCTTTGGATGCCTACCTCATTTACCTGTGAGCTCTGCGTTGTAGAGCAGTAAACACTACTCACTGTGGGAGAAAGTGAAGGAAATTTTGTTGAGTACAAAAAAAACCATGGACCATTAATCAGCTTCTCGACCAAAATCCATTTTTGTGGATAGACTGTCTAACTGGATTTGGTGTCTTGTTCCGAGGATGCCATCCTGTTCAGTCCTGAATCATTAGCAGGATCCATGTTGATGCTGCTCGGTGAGACCTGGTTTACAGTCGGCAGTACGTCCGACCCAGCAGTGTCGCATGGATAGAGGTCAGGTTACTCATGTTCTCCCACAGCTTACCTTGGAGTTTTATCTCTGGATGAAGCTGGTTTTGGGCCCAACAGCGTGGCATTTAGAGCTGTACTTAAGCAGTTCAGGTGACATTAAAAATTCAATCTCCAGAAAAGCAGATTTGTAGCACTTTCTAAAATCTGATCTTTTTGGAAATGGCTTAACTGATAAAAGATGATTTTCATTAACCACATTTTGATATGTGCTATTATATTTTTCCCCTTTTTTTAAGAAGACAAAATTCCTAATAAGCTTTTTACATGACCGATATTCCTGTTTACATCCACCCATCTGCACACCGTTCTGAAGAAGACAGCCTTTGGATATTTGTACACACTTATTTGTCCATAACAACAGCAGGCCAACCACGACCTGGTCGACCACGTGTAGCAACCATCAACCAGGAGCCATATATCCACCTCTTCCACCTCAGAAACAGGTTCTGACTCACCAACGTTACAGCAGCAGAGACTGTTGGCACATTAGTACATGAAAGATCTAAGCTGCTTACATTTCTTGACATTTTCATTCATTCTGGAACTGATTAAATTAGGATATTCATTAAAAGGTAATGAGGAACAATATATAAGTGGTCATTTGCATACAACACAAACTACACCTGTGACTTTACAAATAAATGTAGTGCATCATTAAATTGTGTAAAACCCTACATATTTAAAAGCCTGTTAATGTCCTCTCCTGTTTATAATGTTTGAAGTGGGTGCATTTCTCTCTGACCAGATTTGCTGTGTTCATCTGTACCAGAGAGGATTTTGTCTTTACCACAGCTGGCCTCCACCTACTAATGAGACAATATTTTCCAAATATGTTGCACTCATGTCAAAATAACTGGAGTAATTTTCAGCATATCTCATGATTCTTCTTTGAAAGATGCACCATATGAAAAAGATCTAATTCAGCTTTTCCAACCAGAATGAGTGACCGCTGAGTTCATGTACGGGTCGAAACGGCAACATTAAATTTATGGAATTTAAGGGCATGTTGTACAGAGACTCGGAGTCCAGGGAAATCTCACTGTGTAAAGGTCAATAGCAGAAGTCGATGTTGAATATGTGCAACCTCGCATGAGATGAATACAGCCACTTGAACTTAGGAGAAACTGTACTATCAATATTGTTATGATGGAAATGTATGCCTTCTGATAAATTCATGGATGAAAAAAGACAACCTAGATCAGGGTTATTCAATTACAACCCTGACTCCAAAAGAGTTGGGAAATGGTGTAAAATGTAAATAAAATCAAAATGCAATTATTTTTAAAACTTATAAACCCATATTTTCTTCCCAATAGAACATAAGCATATAATTGCACCATCTCATGGAAAATATGTGCTCATTTTGAATTTGATGGCACCAACGCATCAACATATAAAAAAAGGTGGGAGCAAGGGCAACGAAAGGCTGGAAAAGTAACTGGTACAAATTAAAAGCAACTGGAGGAGCATTTGACACTAATCTGGTTAAACTGGCAACAGGTCAGTGACATTTAACCAGTTTAACCGGTAACGGGTCAGTAACACTTAACTGTAAAATTTCAAAAGCTTTAAAACGAAGTCATTACATACGCCACACTAAGTGTTTTGGAATTATGGTCGCACAAATACAACTGGGCTGGATTTTAAAATCAAGAAACGTTTTAGGAGTCTGTTACAAAAGCGTAATGTGTAATTTAATACCAATACGAATGTAAAGAAAAACAAGCAGCCTCTAGTACTTCTTTAGGTTTAATATAAAAATCTATATCAATAAACATTTTAGTGAGATCTGACTCAGACACATGTAAAAAGTGCAGACAAATAAAAAATAGCTGCAATTGGATAGAACGAGGGGCAATAATCCTTTTTAACTTTTGGAACAAATATCATAATTTTGGTCTCGTATAAACCAGACGCGTCACAAAATGTGTAAAAACAAAAAGAGCATTTGTTACATTTGGCTCCATGTAATGGAGTCAAATATATAGAAAGAGATTTTCTATTGGGAAGCAAAATAAATTGCTAAATAAATAAATCCGCCAAGAATGAACCAAGCTTAACAGTGCATAATAACATTAAAGAGGACAGTTTGAGCACAAGGATCAATTTCATTTCTGAAATCAACATATTTTAGCAACGTTTGACTCAGAACATCATAAAATGCATTTTACAGAAACGAGAAACAAAGAGTTGTGGCTGCTGTTAAAACCACGAGTGCACAAACTCATAACAATAGCAATTATTAATAGATATCTCCTACTGCACACCAAAGGAACATAAATACATAATGATATGTGATTGAGCATGACTTTGTTCAAACGTCTCACATTACATTGATATGTACAATATGTAACGATCGGCTGCTGACATTCATAGTGGGAGAAGTCAGGTGTCGGTGCAATTCCAAGGCTTTAATGCAGACAGTCGGCGAGCTGCGACACCACAGGAATGACGCGGCATTACCGTTGTGTATGAAATGTGCTGTACAAGTAGAATCACCTCGGCCTGATTGACATACTGGGTATAATGTCCTTTTAACGTTGGGGAAGGGTCACTCCAAAACGAAGCGCCGCTTGTTCAAGGCTCCTGGACAGTGGCAGCAGATTGAGCATGGATCTCTGGTGGTCAGTGGAAGGAACTATTTCCTTTACTTTGGTGGAGAAGTCCTTGTGCTTTTCATAGTTTAGAAAGTTTTAGTTGTGTCATAGGACTGAGACGAGCTAGACACATGCACCATTACGCACTGCACTGTGGTTTCCATGGTGCTAGGCCTTGCAGAGTGTTGCGTCCATGGTCTGGAAGAATTTCTGCCAGCTTGTTGAGCGTATTTTTCCATGTGTTGTCTCTGTTTGGGCGACCAACCACACAGTGTGCCGCTTTGGGTTTGGTTCGGCCTGATCCCACACACCTTTGTGAAGCCCTAGAGTGGAATTTTTGCAACGTGTTGCCATCAAGTAGCCATGTTTTCCAAACGTCTGCGGTTGTTTCAGCGAGATGTCAGGCCCAAACTGTTTTTATATTTAGAAAATGGTCAGTACAAGCATTAAAATCTTACTTTGGATTTTTGTCAGTTAAGTAAAGATGCAAAGTAATTAATACATCACATTTTAGTTTTTAATTACATCCTCGAAAATACCTAGAGAACCCTAGAAAGCCTTCCTGGAAATGGAGTTTGTACCCAACAATAATCACAGATTTTATGTACAACAATAAAAAATGACCACATTTCTCTTGATAATTTGAACCATACACTTGCCATTAAAATAATATAAAAATGAATGGAAACTTCATCTGTGTCACTTTCGTGACTCTGACCAAGACAGAATGAAAACACATGATTTAAAACTAGGTTTTATATTGATTTTGAGTGAAAATATAACCAGGACTTGTTTTCAAGTAATTCTAGCTTATGTCACAGCTTTATTGACCAACACAGTTTTTGGAATCTGCATATTAGTTGTTCTTCTGCGTTCATGTAGACTGTACATTTTACTGTAGCTTTTGCCATATTAAATCGAGATGGTACGTCAAGCGAACTGCAGCTCGGTTTCCATCAACTGACGCACATTTGCTTGTTTGATGATACAGCAGACTATTCCACCTCCTTTAAGCCATAAACTTTCTGATGCAAAATTTCAGCGTCAAGAAATTAAACGTGCATTTTCAAAATGTATGTTTAATGATCTCGGTCGACCACTAATACTAACCAGAATTTTTTTCATGGGTCATCCTGGTCTCACAGGTTTTATTTGGACCCTCTAATAAGTAATGTGATGGTCCACCTTTAACTTTTTGCTCTGTTATTAAGATATTACAGCAAATAATCAAACAAATCACTGCCGTGCTGGGGTTTGATTGGCACGACGCTATGGTAACAGCTCACAAGTGAAGTTGAACTGATTCGAACCTTCGTATCTTCTATTTTTTCAATATGGACACAGATATACATGAGATACACTAGACTGCAGCTGTGGGTAAGTGTTTACACTAACATCACTGTAATATGACTTTGTTTGACACTGTGTGGTGAAGTTTTACCGCGTCAGTAAGCTACAGTACAGTACAAACATTTCTTATTTAACATATCTCGCGTTTTATAAAGAATCGCAACAGCCTTGGACAGTTTGTGTTTGATGTATTCTATTTGTGGCTTCCAACAGAGTTTATGGTCAATAGTTACTTCTAGGAATTTCATTTCAATTTCTACTCAATTGATTGTCAATTTTATATCACAATTTGCCCCAACACCACTAAAGACCATAAATTGTGTTTTGGCTACATAAAGTGATAACTTATCTGTATCAAACCATCTTTTTAGCCTGTTCGATTCCTTTTCAACAGTTTCTAATGTTTGTTTCATATTTGTTCCTGAGTAAAACAACTTTCTATCCTCTGCAAATATTATAAACTTCAACACATTGGATACACAACAAATATCATTTAAATAAAGTAGGTGTAACCCCACAGGTTACTCTTCTCAGATCTGACTTAATATTATTAATAGTTACATACTGGAACCTACAGTATTATGTAAATACCCTCTACACCATACTTTTCACATTTCTGAAGTAATATTGAAGGATCAATTGTATCAAATGCTTTTTATCAATCAATAAAAACACTGATGGTATGCCATTTCTTGTCAACTGCTGTCACAATATTGTCTGCAAGTTCCATTACTGCTAAAGACGTTGACTGATTCCTCCTAAACTCATACTGATCGTTCAGTAAACCATATTTATCGATGTAATCATCAAACCTATTTACGAAAAATTTCTCAAGAATTTTAGAAAATTTTGGTTACAATCACACGCGTCTATAACTTGACACAATGCGTTTATTACCATTTTTGTAAATCTGAATCACTTTAGCTATTTTCATTTTTTCCGGGAAAATGCCTGTTTGAAGTGTTTCATTACATCTATAAGTAAAGGGACAGTCAATAGAATTATTGTCTAGAGATTTTTTATTCTTTAACTTTCTAAACTCTTCCAACACATCACTTTCACAAACTCCACCAAGAAACATTATTTTACTATTATCAATATCAAAATCAAAATTTCTGTCTCCACAATAATTCTTTTTTTTTTTTTTTGCCAAATTTGGACCTATGTTAACAAAAAAATAATTAAACACGTTCACAATATCCCCAATTCTTTCCATCACTATGTCCCCAGTTTTAACCACACAAGTTGGAAAATCCTTTTCTTTACATTTTTTAATCATATCATTTAACACTCTCCAGGTACGTTTTAAAATCATTTTTATAATTTTGCCATAACTGATCATAATATGCCTTTTTGTGTCATCTCACAATCAAAATCAATTTATTTTTTATATATTTTATATTTATCCTCTTTTTCTTTTGTTCTGTGCTTCAGAAATTTCCTGTAAAACCTGTTTTTCTCTTTGTAAGCTTTTTCCAAGCCCTTTGTTAACTATGGTTTTCTATTCTTTTCATAAATATTTAAAGTGGGCAGGTTACATAAGTGATGTAATTAGGTAACAAGTCTTGGTCGTGCAATGTTTTAACCACAGCTACAGTCAATCTGCAATCCAGGGAAAAAAAAAAAACAAAAAAAAAAAAACTTTATTCCAATACAATTTCTGAATGTCCACTTTGCAAGCCAAGCCCACACAGCAGACCCTCTCTTTTCACCCACAGCGACCACTCCCCAAATTATACTTAACTGTAAGCTTTAATATGACTTTTTCAAAGGTGCTGTGAAAAAAATCTCAGTCCCTGTGAACGACGAGTTAAAGTGGCAGGAGCTGATGTTGGGGAACATGCCAGAATTCAATAATGGCCTAGTTCCTTTTGCAATTCTCTTGGTTCCAGTCAAAAAAAGTAAATATGAGTACCGGTACATGACTCTGCTTTTTGCTGCTATGGAAATGTAAAAACCTCAGAATTCCAGTATCCTGAGAGGTATTTATGGAAGCACGGCAGGTTCAAACTGGTACAGAAACGGAACTTGTTTTTGTTGGAGGCTGTTCACATTTTTATTTGTAGTGTAAAGAGTGGGTATTTTAAAATGGGCTGCGTGGGGATTGATACACATTTGGAGACAGCCTCAAGTGGACACATATATAACTGCAGATTTTGGCATTTTAGTTTGGACTTTTCAGCCCCAGACACTGCTGCATGGTTTAAATCAAGACTCAAGCCACAATATTTTTTTAATGGATAACTGCACGTCCCTCGGTTGCAGAGTGTTTCCTCAGCTTTCTCTGGTGCTCTGTGATGACTACGGGAGTGAATTTGGTTTGGAAAGCAGATGGAAATGTTGTTGTTGTTGATTCCTATCAACCACAGAAGGCTGAGTTTTTGGAGTCTTTTGCATTCTTGGTTTGTTTTGCACAGTGAAGACTCATCAAAGGGTGTGTTGAATGCATGCACACACATTTTCACCCTCTCAGACATGCACAAGACAAACACAAAGACAGCAAATGCTTGCTGGGAAACAAATAGGTGGGAGCTGAGTTTTTATTCCCTTGCTCTGTCTCTTCTTCCAGCCTCACACTCAATTTACCTCACATTCAAATCACTTGCAATCATGCAGTGTTCAGATGGCAGCAGTTGTGGCTTTAGGTCACGCTCTCTCTCCACCCCCACCCTTTCCTTCCCTTCATTTCTCTGGTGACTCCCACAACATCCCTACTTCAGCACAACTGTCCCTCTCAGGCGCTATATTGACCTACATCACACTGAGCCAGTAATTACGTCAGAAGGGGAAAAAAATGCAAGGGGTCAAAGGGTAGGATTTTGAAATGTAGTAAATCCCATGAGGTGATGCTTGTGTGTATTTTGCTCTACTTTATCTGCCCTCTTTTTTCCCCCAATGGATTTAGTCCCTTTTGGAAAAGTAAATAGGGTGTGTTATCACTGCCAACATACCTAACTTCAACTTCCTGGTTTCTGTTCAACTGTCCCTCCCTGTCACAGCCACCAAAAAAAATCAGAGCTTTTGTTAATAATTACCATTGTTGCTGCAGGGGGAGGCTGTTTGTGTTTTTCTGTTGGCAAGTTTTATTACAGAGATGGTGCAGGCAGTCGATTTACCAGCCTTACACAATGATTTTATTGGCAGTTTGTCTCTAGCATTCACACTGTTGGGTCACTGCACATTTGTCTCTGAGGGAAAATGTAAGAACAGGATGGACGTGGAGAGGCAGTGGGCTGCACACCGACAAAGATAAAGGGGTGATGTTGCGAGCAATGCCACAGCTCGAGGGAGCCGTCACCTGGCAACCAGGAGATCACATTTTCGAAGCTCGTGCGTGCATGTGTAGCTTGTGTGTGTACGTATGGAGTTGTTTCAGGCGAGGTGTTGGGATGTTGTTCTTACTTAGCATGCACCACACAACCAGTTACACATACTCACCTTAGACCTGAGAGATGACAAGTGAAATCAGCATCCACACCCCCCCTCCTCACTTTTTCACCTGGGCTCTGTTTTCACAGGGAGAGTGTCTCTGGTACGAATCACCGACCTCAGGCTGGAAGCCCTGCAGCTGGATGACCGGGGCTTGTACGAGTGTCGAATCCTCTTACTGGATAAGCCCACAGACGAGCTCCGAAACGGCACATGGACACAGCTTTCTGTAACCGGTGAGGTTTGTTCGACCACAGTCAACTGCTCTTTGTATCGTGCCCTTATTCCTGACTTCATATGGAGCACAAAGTCTGCTCAGAATCTGAAATCCACTTGTAAACACAGACCAAATTCAAAACTTTCTCACCCAACAGTGGATAGTGTGATCAAGTCAATAAATATTGTACAGTGGATCTCAAGTCTACACACCCCTGTTCAAATGCCAGGTTTCTGTGATGTAAAAAATTGACCTTGAGATAAAAAAATTCACAACTTTTTCCACCTTTTAATGTGACCTTTAACCTGATCTGAATCCTATTGAACATCCGTGGAAGGAGCTGAAACATGGCGTCTGGAGAAGGCAGCCTTCAAACCTGACGCAACTGGAGCGGTTTGCTCGTGTGGGCCAAAATACCCACTGAGAGGTGCAGAAATCGTTTGATTGCAGTGATTGCCTCAAAAGGTTGTGCAACAAAATACTGAATTAATGGTACCATCATTTTTGTCCAGGCCTGTTTTGTGAGTTTGTTTTTTAAAATAAATTTGTTGAACTACAATTCAAAAGCAATATCTGATTTTCATTGGTTAATTTTCATAAAATTTTTATTTATTATTACTTTTGTCAGATTCAAGTTATTTCTGTGACCATTGTGGGTTTTTCTGTCATTCACAGAGGGTCCCAACAATTTTATTCACGTCTGTATATGATGGCCCTCGTTCCGAGCTCCGAGTCAGAAAAACATAACGGACTAGCAATATAGAAGCAGTTTCCCACTTTAGTGGCTTAAATGCACAGTTGCAAAATTCCATCCTGTATCATTTCTTACAGATTATAGTGATGTAAAATACTGAGACAACATAATCTGTGTTGAGTCTTACAGTATGTGTCTGGAGAATCCACTTTGTTTTACAGGTGCATGTTAAGTGAATCCTAATATTTCAAGCATAATTTTGGTTGAATGATGTAATTCTGTGCAATTTCGGTGCTTGTTGATCTGCACATTCAGGTTTCTTTTACTTTTTATCTAACCAGGCTGTTCTTGGAGAACACAAGTGTTGTGTTGAACTTTATGTAATTTCATGATGTGGAATATTTTCTTTTTTTTTGTTCCATTTCATCGATTATTTTGATCATATGTGTCAATTCACTTGTTTTGTTATTTTTTTTCTCCTTTTGTTGTGCATTTGTTTTTTTTTAATGTCTTAGTTAATAAAACTATAAAATAACTAACTTCATTAATGTGATCTTTGTTTGCTCCTTTGGTTGTTTTTGTTTATTTCTAGCTCAGTTTTATTGGTAAATTTGGTCACATTTGTAAATTTTCTTGATTGTTTTGTTCATTGTTCATTTTGGATAATGCACTTGATTATTTTGGTGGCGAGAGTCAGGAACGTCGGGAGAAAGAGTGAGGGTAACATGCAGCGAAGGAACCTAACCCTTAACCCCTAACCCTAACCAAGGTGTCCCAAAATGTCTTATTTTGAAGATCTGGTGAAGAACGTTAACCCATTCTCACCTGTTCTGAATCTGCAAAAAGCCCACGGCGGTTTAATGGTGACAGTGACGGTTAAAAGTGGCACAAGGAGAGGGAGGGGGAGGGGGTCAGGGCTGTTGTGATGCTACAGAAGAGCTCTTGCCATTCACTGAGCAGAGCACGGTTCACGTCCAGCATCTGGTGTTTTCTATTTTGTCTTTTGTACATTGTCTGTGTCATGTATTATTCATTTTCTGATTCATATTTTGTGTGTTTTTTGTCAATGTTTCCCCCTGACATTTTCACCCTTATCCTATTCAATTTGGTTTTATGTCTGAACTCGTACTAACCACGCTGCAAAAACACCAAAAGGCATTTACATTATACATTACACACGATTGTAGGATGTGTTGAAATTCACAGGGGCCTAGAAGCAACGTTCATTTGAGCACCTCGAGTTCAACTTGTACGTATGGATTTAGGCCGGGGGTCGGTAATCTAAAGAGACATTTATGGACAGAAATACAATGAAAAAAGTGTGTAATGTTTTTTGTGTTGCTCATTTTTGTTCTTCTTGCAGTTACTCTGTTAACTTTTTGCTATTTTTTTTTTTTTAACATTTTTAAATTCATTTTTGTGAATTTTGGTTCTTTTCCCTTTTTTAATTTTGGTTCATGTTCTCATTTATAATCGTTTATTTGACCATTTTTTTTTTCTTTTATGTTCATTTTATTGATTTTTTTTTTTCAAATCTTTTATCCATTTTTGAATGAATGAATGAATGAAACTTTATTTATAGAGCACTTTACGACAACAACAAAGCTGACCAAAGTGCTGTACATTCAGATTACAGAAATTATACCAACACATGTGGGAAAATGT
>JAQQAE010013418.1:0-12761 GCA_029823295.1 Pseudamia nigra | reverse complement strand
GCTACTTAAGTAAGGGTACTACTGTGTACAGGGCTGTACTGGTCTTTTATTATTTATCCTTTTATTTACTCCAACTAATTACATTTTTAGGTCCTAAGAATCCAGGAAACTCCACCATGGCCGGTCTCAAGCACAGAAAGGAGGAGGATTGGGCGAGGGGTTAGCAGCACCCACAAAGGGGAAGCAGCAACCACTCCTGCCCAGGACAAGGATGCCTGGAGAGACCTTGTTGGTGGCCCTAGGAGGGGAAATAGATGTAAGTAAGAAAGAATATATGAAAACTCACAAAAATGTGCATATATCAGAAATGGCAAGAAAAATGAAGCTGTACTGCCCTCTAAAGATGACTACTTATGGCTACTTGGTTTGGTTTTGCGTCTTGAGTGACTATTGATCAATACAAAATTAGATTCACAGTTAACACACAAAAAGGGTCAGGTGGTGCATTTTTTGTGTATTTTAGCAAACTCTTCTTAGAGGTTTCATTCAGTCTACTTCAAATTTGATCCGTGTAGACTTAATATGTTGAAGATTAAATGATTTTCAACCAGTGAGTTTTTCTTACAAATAGTGGGGCTGTGAAGTGTGATATTTCTCCAGGAAATGTTTTGAACAGTTTTTCATCATGAACACAACGACAGGACAATGCTGAGTATGATTCACAGCACCACGTATGGGCAACAGAAAGTCAGCCCCAGGGCATAAAGTTCAACCTGGTTTCATAAAATTTGCAGGGTGTGTTTGACACATGATATACAGTGATACCATGCATCCTTAGTAGGTTTTTTCCACCTAATGGTCAGTGTTGCTGACTGTAGCTTTAACTCTACTCTGCACTTGATAAACAATGCCAGACATCTACAGTATGAGCCTGTGATAATGAATGAAATTCTTCAACAGCATCTCAGTGTGAGTTGAGTGGGGGTGGATGGCTCATTTCTAACTGCTTACAGATGCCAGTGGACACTGAAACTACTTAGCTGATTCACTGACAGGTCTCCTCCTTCTATTTCCTTTTTAAAAAACGTTTTCTCTTTACATCAATTTTCAGATATGCCCGACTCTCAACATAACATCACGTTACACATCATAATGTTCACGTATGTCATTCATGAGAGGGCACCTTGTCCCCACAAACGAGAACCTCATTAAGAATCCTGCATTGACCTTCTTTCACCCCAATTATTGCATACATTTATCCCATCAGTCTTCCTGGTGAAAATCAGAATGAGCACACACAGACACGAGCCAAAGCTTCTCTGCATTGATGGCTCACTGATTGTTTCTTTTCTGCTCAAATCAATCAGGGCAAAGGGTTTATTTGCAGCTTCGACTAAATACGCAGGCAGTTAAAGTAATTGGTGTTTGCTAATGAATGGTTTTGCGACTGTCACATCTACCCACGTGGCGACCAAGTACCCTCACAGTGTAATACTGAACAAACCTTCATGAGAGCAGCTTTGTCCTTGGGTTACTTTATTGTTTATCTCTTCCCACTGAGTCCCACTGCTTTTCACTGATGAAGTGTGAGTGAATATGATGCACCCAAGGTGAAAATGGCACATTCCCTCACACTTTTAGTTTATAAAAGACGATTTTGTCCCCCTGTGAATTGCATCTCTCCCAACAGTCAACAGGAAGCCAGATTCTCAGTCCAAAAACAGGAGAGAAACTTTCTCTTTAGAAGGTTTCTGAGTGCATAGTGGATGCACATGCTGCCAAATACTTCAGAGTGAATGGATCAAATTCTTATCTTGGAGGTTGGATAATTGTTAACACTCTCCACTCATTCTCTTGGGGTCACTCCTCAGCAAGCCTGTTGGAAATAATTGGCCTTTCTCTGTCTGATGAAGAACCAAACAGTGGAGAAAATGGGAAGCAGGAGGTGCAAATAAAAACAGACTATAATGTATCCAGAAGCAGTTTTCCTTCACTAGATGTTTTACTGGGTTGATTTTTGTTAATAAGGAATTACATTAGAATATTTTAGTAAAAAATTGTGCTTTATAGCATAATTTGAGCATTTTCATCTCACCTGTTTGCCTTAAAATGAGCATTACTGGTGCATTGTTAATGTCTCCTCTTGAAGACACGAGTATACACTGATGCAGTTACTACTGAACAGAACACAATAGTAGCTACATCAACATGTTAATACAATGATTATTGCAATATGAAGTGTAATTGCATTGTTTACTTACCATCCCATAAATTCACTCCTATTCATCCTGCATTTACACAAAGAGATAAAACAGAATAAAATGGCTCTGGTACAGAGAAGTATGGTGTCCCATGGGGACAGAAAAGACAGTGCGCGGGTTTGCCAAGAGAAAAGTCATGGAAAGGTCACCGCTTCACTGCACCTACCGGAGATGAAACAATGCTAACAAATGGAAAAGAGATATCAGATACCGTCGGTGAGTGGAAGTAGACAGCTGAATGTTGACAGGGTTTTTAAATAACTCTCCCGCAGACGGTTTTACAACTCTTCACCATTACTATTATCCTCTTAATTTGTCTTCTTTCTTTTCAGAGATTAGTTGAAAAGGTCAACTGTCAGTGCAGAGCGTGAATGAACAATTTAATTTCTGAGAACAGTCTACTATGCTTAACAAGCAATGCCCTGTTATCTTTTTCACCATACCACTGTGATGTAAGGTAAGATATCCTTAATAATCTGCATTAGAGTAAATAGTTGATCAATTTGCTGCAGAGGAGACAATCATATCAGATACAAATGTATGTGGTCATTTCTCCCCAAGCATCACAGAGTTTTTAGAAAATCATTTGTGAAAAATTAACGAGCCGCCTGCATTTTTAAAGGTCAGTGTGAAGAAACTGTTAACAATCTCCCAGTTCTCTGGTTTTAAAATTTAAGTGAGAAGTCTCTGTGCAGTAATACTCAAGTGTTGTGGAAATCCTGGGTCAAGACAAAGATGCAGGCATGCGAGGATGTCATGGATGATGTTTTCAAACCTATCTGTGTGTTAGGTGAGAGTGTGCAAGCGGTGAAATTCACCAATTTCCATCTTGTAAGGCTGAGGTGAAAGGTCAACATATCCTTACACAGACAACAATAAATTCAGTGGAAATGACTGTACAGCACTCTTGGTAATGAGCACTGAGAAGATTGCTTTAACGAACTTTTTTGTTCTTCAGCCCCTCTGCTGTTCAGCTCATGAAGAATGGGAGCAAAAACAAAAGTTCTGCATTTATATTTTTGTTCAGTGTATTTAATTTACATAGCTGTTACTGCCAGACGTGCAACTGTAGTCATGGTTAAGTGCTTACACTAACAACATCACAATATCACTTTGTTAGGCAATGCGAAGAAGTTTTACAGTCAATACGTTAGCGTTTAGCATTAGCTTACCTATAAGTCCACTGGCAAACCTACTGCTCCATTTTAATTGCTCTAAATTTAGTCATGCAGGAAGTCACAACTCAACCAGCAAACAAACAAAACTCAGAACAGCACTTCAGAAATGTGGTTCAGATGTGTGACGTCATGGTTTACTCTGTAACAAATACACAGTCTATGGCTTCACTGCATCTTCAGCTACTACTGGCTGGACTTTGTGCTGAACAAGATGTTGCTAAAGACTGAGGAGATGCCTCGCTTGCTTAATCTGGGAGTAACAGCTGCACTTTTACAGGCACTTACTGTAACTTGCGAGCCCTGCTGGCAGATCCTTCTCACCACATCCTGTCACCACACCACATCTCACCAGATCTGGTGCAGGAGGCAAGGATCTTGGTGCAAACCCAAGGCCATGTGGTTCGTGCAGCTGGGAGGGTACATGGAGGGTAGTCCATGCGCCTGGCACAGAGCTGATTATTGACCAGGAGACAAACATGGGACTGGCAATACCATGTAGATTCAGCACAGTACCACGTTCGAGATGTGTGCCGTACGCCTGACCTGACCCTGAAAATAAAGCAGCACAATATTCAGTACATTTCTTTTGAGATGTTCACTGTGTGAGATTGCTGGAGGTGATCATACTGTAGCTGTAGATTCTTTGAGCTCTGCACTATTGGGATCAATGTCATGAGACATTTTGCAGAAGCTGAGATTGGATTTAATGGAGCTGGAAAATTATTACACCCTTGTCTTTTGTTACATGGAACAAAGTCAGTCTACTCACATTTGTTCTCGATGACACAAACTTGTTGACAAAAGAAATTAAATATCAGCCTAAACTCCCCTAAACTCACTACAACATGTTGCCTTATTTAGAGGGTGATGTCTTTTTACTGAAAAGATAATGAATATCAGATTTTTTTGTGTATTAGAAGTAAATTGCTTTTTTTTCTATGAAATCACTGCTGGTGTCAAAGCATCTGTTGCTGTTTCTGCTCATTTAGCTAAATGTGTTTTTTATCCTCGGCTCAGACATGAAAATGTGAACAGATTTATGCAAAGAACAGTGGCAGAGATCATCGCCCCTCTGCAATTTTCTGTTGCTATCACAAACAGGTGCTTCACCTCGCAGATACATGAGATTTCATACACAAACTCATTGCTTTTATTTTTCATCTTGGCATTCAAAGCAACAGCACGTGTATGAAACAAAATGTTCAGTCTACTGTAGAGCTAAAAGGATGACTTCGTCTGGAGCCTGATTGGTGGAGACTGAAAACACAGAGCAAAACAAAACATTAAGTATTCATCTTCCGATCCCAATTTGTCATGGTAAAAGGGAGTGGATGAAGAAAGGGAGCGCCGGCAGCAGACTGTAAAGTGAAAGGGTGAAAGGAAGTGTGAGAGATCTGCTCATCTGTGACATGCTGACTAGTTGTGTCAGAAATCGCAGCTGTTGGTCCTAATTACCAAACAGTTATGGCAAAGCAAGCGGGGAACTTAAGGGAGCTGTGTGCATGTGTGTGTGACAGAGAAAGCACAATATCTGTCGAATCGACGGCGCGTAGATGCATTATTCACATTAAGCTCCCTGTTTGAATACAAGGCTGATTCTCTTGTAGAAAAGTGCAATTATACATTCACGAGATTCATCCAAAACTCAACAAAGCCCATAACCCCCTAAATACAGCTCTGTTTTTAGGGGCTTTGTGAGGGAAAGCTTAAACAGAATATTTAATATTTCTCTTGCAGACAGATCGTTAAAGGAGATCACATGGCAAAAATGAACTATCAAAGCGGGTGGCAACACTTCCTGGTGTCGTTACGTGACTGGTGTTTTAACATCTTATGGATCTATGCTGCCATGTGTGTAATTATTAGCACATTTGTATGATAATTCTGCCCTCTTTATGATGAATAATAACAAATAATGCCACATTTACAATAGTGAATGGTCCACAGATTGTATGGGGGGGGTCTTTAGTGATGTAGGAGGCATTCAGGGACATCAGGAAAAAGGAATTACAAACACATATACAAAATGAGAAAATAAATAGAGATTTTTTTTTTAGCTAGATTTAATATTTAAGTCTTTCCCCACAAGCCTTTTTTATGATTTTTGGTCATCTTTCAAGATCCATAGAGAATGTATCTTTAACAGTAAAAATGCAGTGTAACTGTCAAAAGAAAGAACAGACAGTCAGCTTTCATTCACAGAAATCTGTTTTATTCTTTAAAAACGTCCTTTTAAAGCCACACTTGAATATTGGTCACTTTCATTAAAAAAAAAAAGAATTTTGAACAAAAAGCTGAGAAACATACATCCTCTCATTCTGTTTTCTTTCAGATCCTCTTTGCTTGTTTTTTTCACTTTAGAGCATCATACTATTTCACAAGATGCTCAGAGGCGTCCTCTACATGATACGTAACTGTGAAAACATGGACTGACGGAAAATCTTGTCAGTGGCGGGGAATGAGTTAAGAAATTAATTTACGGTATGGAGATATTTTAGAGATTAATAAGCATACTTCAGACAAAGTCAAGTTATCACGCTTTTCCTCGTTCTTAGCAGTAGAACCCCTTACAGAAACGAATCTGCAGCACTTATGTCAAACACTGACAGGATGATGATCAAGGGGTCAATGGCCCTCGTTCATCAAACAAGTGCAGAAACCAGTGCAGATTCGGGCATAAAGCCACTGTACGCCAGTGTTCATGAGTGATTCAGCAGAAGTCGTATCTCGCCAATTTCAAAATGTTCAACCTTGATAAATCTGGTCGCTGAAAACAATTGTCATTTGTAATGTTACACTCCCTATTATTCTGCTCCTGCCCCTCATATTACGACATAGTGATGCAGAATACGATCAAGAAGAGGAACTGCTCTGACCACCATACAGAAAAAATTCCAATAGAAAACATCAAGATGAATGGATTCACCTCAAAGTGACATCAAATTAAGTCACTAAACTGTCATAATGGAAGTAAGTCACTGCTGCATAGTGTGGCCAGCTACTGTATACAAAACTTCAGCTGAACTCATTTATGCTGAGTTCCACTGTATAAATACAGTGGAACCTTGGGTTACGAATGCATCTACACGCAAATTTTTCAGGTTACGAGGAAGACATCAGGCAAAATTTTGTCCTGTCTCGCGAGAAAAACTCGAGTTGCGAGTAAAATAGTTCCTGGAAGCGAGAGCGGGAACTATCAACGGACTGGAATCTTCCATGTGAACTTTGCGCTGTATATTTGTGCCTTTAGTCATCTAAAATACTGCTTCATTTTGTGTTTTTCATCACAGGACCTAAGAAGGATGCTAGTGGTGACAAGAAAACCCGTAGCATGATGTTGATGCACATGAAACACGAGATCATCCAAAAACATTCTCGTGACGCCCCCGCGATCTACCTGGCAAAGGAATACAGTGGAAGCTCTTCCACCATTTGCATGATACTGAAGCAGAGAGAAACTATCAAGTCTGTGAATCCTGTTGAGGGAATAACATTGCTTTCTAAGCAGCTGTGTTCTCTGCATGACGACATGGACAGGCTACTGCTTCTTCGCCTGCAGCCGTGTGTCTCCAAGGTACGTATGATTCTAAATCATTTTTAGACCTAATTTCATGCATTCCTTTTCAGATAATTAACATAAGTTCTTTTTCAAATAATGATAATGAATGAACGTGCACATACGGGCGTGTAATACACACTGTATATAGGGAGTTTTCATGGGTCTTGGAATGGATTAATTGGTTTTACATGTATTCCTATGGGAAAACCGGTCCTGTCTCACAAATTTTTTGTGTTATAGGCATGATGCCAGAACAGATCAAATTTGTAACCCGAGGTTCCACTGTATATACAATGCATAAAATTGTATTGCATATGAGTTAAAACTGTCACACCTGACGTAGACGGGGTTGTGGAGCAGGTGAGCAGAACAACACCTAAAGAGAGAAAACAAAAAACGGAAACAAATTTTAACTTAACGCTGCGCATCATCCACATTCCCATTTTTGTATTTTGTATTTAAATGCACACGTCAAAATCATACGTCGTGTAATATGTCAAAATCAAAAAGAGGAAATTAATCACAACACCAAAACCTGGTAAATCTGTTCACTGCACATTAAACAGTTTTCTAGTTATTTAATAGGGATATGACACAAAGTCGACTTCATCATAATATATTTTTATTAAAGTTAACATATCCTTATATTATCAATATGTGACTGCAGATATTTCCATGTCAATCAGAATTTATCAGACAGATTTAGTCAGCTGTTCCTCGTGTTCACATTGACTCACATGTTCATATCGAGCTCAGAGCTGCTGTGAGATTTGATTGAGTTTTAATGCATTGTGTCATATTGAAATAACAAATAAATCAACAATCAAGGCAGCACGTTTACTGCATTAAATCACTGGCCCTGTTTGTGTCTCCTAGTTCTGAACAGAGCAGTACAACAGTTTCAGGACGCTTTTCAGCACTCAGGTTAATTTTAATAATAAACAAAAGGAAACAAGATAGTCCACCAAATAAACATTAGTCCAAATGAACAGAGAAGTAGAAAGAAATGAGAATATAAATAACAGTGTGGGAAAAAACAGTGCACGAAATGATCAGAAAGATAGAAAACAACTTGAAAATGAATAAAAATTTACAAGCTAATAAAGAAAATGGACAAAGAATGAAAATGAGCAACAAAATGGAACAAAAGAGGAACAAAATAATCCACAGAATGAACAGATGGAAACAGCCCTGCATTAACGAAACGAAAGAGAGTAATGTAGAAAATGAACAAGAATGAACAAAATCACAGACAAAGGAAGTGATTGAAAAAATAGCCCAGTCTGACAGAGGAACAGGTGGTTCCTCAACTCTTATTTTGTGACAGGGATTTGGACCAAATGCACACCGACATGTTATCACTGAGGTAAGAGAGATTTTTCAACAGGAAGCAACAGGAAGCAAGGATTGTATTTTTTCCCCTCGATTTTTATTTGTGTTATCGCCAGTACGGATGTGTTTCATATAATTCCATTTACACAAAAAAAATTAGTGTTTAGTATTACTTTCAAGTGACAGTATCTATATTTCTTTGTCTGAAAGGAAACTGCGTCAGTTTCATACGCCAGAGGTCACAGGTTGATGTCGATATGATTCTGCACATTATTACCTTTGACCATTACCCAAAAGCAAGAGAGGCCTATCACTGCTGATCAAAAAAGAAACAGAGCGGGGTGGTCTTGAAGTCCAAGTGTTGGTGTGTGATAAGGTGACACATTGTGGTGCCCTCAGGAGCCTCTTCTCCACTGCCTCTTTGCCTTCCACACCCCCCCCCCCCACACACACACACACACACAAATTCACTGTTGCCGCTTATCTCAGAGGAACGAGAGCACCCTCTCCACCCGCACAATCACTCTGCCTTTCGCTTCTTTTTATCTGCTCACAGTCATTTATTTGGGAGATGGAATCAGAGCAGCTCCCACCGCTAACATGCTGTAGCTCTGGAGGCGAATAAAAAAGAGGCACTGAGGAGGGAGTGAATACGAGAAAAGAGGGGGAGAAGGGAGCAGGTGGAAGCCGTCGGGAGCTTTACGGGTGAGAAAAGAGGTCAAACCTTGGGGTGAATGAAAGTAAAATGAGGGATTGAGGGGAGTAAAGGGAGAAAGGAGTGGAGAAAGGACATGTTTGCACTATTATCGTCAACTTTTCCACAGTCCGAGTCAAAAAAGATGTGAGGAAGAGGAAAAAGGTTTAGCTAAAGGATGTGTAATTACTATCACATTTGTACAATTTTAATAATGCAAAAAGAAAATTATTTGTTCACTTCCTGCCGAGGGTTTTCATTTCATCTTACGATAAGAAGGGACTTTTTAGTCAGGCTCTTCTGCATCCTCCTAGAAATTTCAATCATCAAATACTTCATTTTCAGCACTCAGGTGAATTACGAATACACTGGTCTGTGAGACTATGAACAAAATAACAGCAAGGAAGTTAACAAAATACTGTAAAAGCACTTAAACTAATTGAAATGAACAAAAAGTGGGCAAAATATTCAAGAGAGTGAACAAAATACCCCCCCAACAAACAACAGCCGTGATGAACAGAGAAATAGAAAAAAGAAAATAAATGAAAGTGAACAAAGTAACAGACATAATGATCAGAAGGATAGAAAAGAATTTGAAATTGAACAAAAATGAACAAACTAATTAATAAAATTAAAAAAACATTATGAAAATGAGCAACACAACATAAGTAATAATTCATGAATTAAGAAAATTAACAAAACAGCTCCAAGCCACACAAATAAAAATAAATAAAATTGACAAAAAAATAAACAAACATTAACAAAATAATAGACAAAATGAACTAACTACACAAAATGAATGAATGAACAAAATATTCATAGATTTTGGAAATAAATAAAATATATAGACAAATAGAAAAAAATAAACAAAGAAATGAGAAAATGACCAAAAATCTGGCAAAAACAAAATGGACCAAAATAATCTAATACATATGAACAAAACAGATAAAAACACCCCAAAATGGACATTATCCACTGAAACAAATAACTATGAAAATGAACAAAATTAATTGAGAAAATGAACAAAAATGTTGAAAAACAAAGAAAATAATGGCAAAAAGCTACAAAAAGGAATGAATTAATAAAGCGAATGGACAACAGGATTAAAATAAGCAACAAAAATGAACCAAAGCTAAACAAAAATATCCCCAGGATGAAGAAAAATGAACAAAACGACTGAAGTAATGACAAGAATGAAAAAAATAAAGGGAAGGAAATAAAGATAAACAAAATACAAGACAAGATGACAAAAATCAACAAAACAGACCAAAATGAATAAAATAATTATCAAAATGAATGAAATAAACAAATGGACAAAATCACCCTGCTATGAGGTGAATGAGACTAGGGGCTAAGAAGAGTAAAATGAAGGTCTGAGGGGAATAAAGGGAGAACAGAAGAGGTACTCAAGTCGTGTTACTTTATCATTTTAATTATAAATAATTTATAATACCATACTGTACATTGTCACGTATTTTATTATACTCTTTCACTAACTATTGATGCTGATTATTTCTTATTTTTATTTTATTCCTGTCTAGTTTGTATATCATGTTTCCTGCCGCCCTTGTAACTCTGTGAATTTCCTCACTGTGGGACTAATAAAGGTTTATTTTATGTGATTTTATCTTATTTTACCTTAATGACAAGTAGAAGTACTCGTGAACATAAGTGCTTGACTAAATTTTTATACAAAACGATTCAAACAGTGAGTAACTTCATGACATGGAATTTATTAGAGCACAACATATCATTTTTCTGCTAATTTCGTTGATTTTTATTCAATTTTGTGTATTTTGTATTTTTTTCTTTACAATTGTTGATTAATTTGTCCACTTTCACTCATGTTGTTTGTTACTCTTGTTGCGTATTTATTTCTTTTTTTGTTAACTTACTTATTACCTCAATGATTTTTGCTCATTTTATTGCTTATTTGTTTATTTTTTGTTGCTCAGTTTCTTGAATATATTGTTCATTTTTGTTAATTTACTTCTGATTCACTTTTCCTCATTTTGCTTTTTTTATTGCTTGTTTTGTTCCTTTGTGCCTGTTATGTTTTACTATTTATGATTGGTTGACTCTTTTCTTCGGTTTTGTAAAATTTTTTGGATTATTTTTGATAATGTAATTTGATGCTCCTTTTTAGTTCAGCTGTTGTTAATTTTTTTCCTTACTCTATTTCCGTGATCATTTTCGTAAACGTCTGCTCATTTTACTGCTTAATTTATTTGCTTGAATATTTTTGTTTATTTTCAAATTTGATTGACTTTTTCGGGTTCATTTCTAACTTCTTTAGTCCCACTCACTGAACTGTAGCCAAATGTAACCGTACAAGTGTGACTGAGCAACAGTTAAAAAGAACTTAAAAAAAAAAGTACATCTATGGGAGTTAATGTACTTGAGTTCTACTTTCATCTGGAAAAGACTGGATGAAAAAAGACATGTTCATACTATTATTGGCATCTTTTACACTTTCACTTTCGATACAATTTCAGTTCTGTTGACTCCAAGTGAAAAGAGGCAGAAAACTGTGAGGAAGAGGGTAAAGGGTTACAGGGATGAGGGGCGCAAGGAGAGAAACAGAATACACAGAAGAACACGGTGGACACAGTAAAACTAAAGAGAAGATATGCTGTGTAATAATGGAGTCAGACCAGAGAACAATGACACAGGGCAAAAAAGCACCATGGTTTATCTGTCTGAGGGGCAAAGATGTGGAATTAGTTTGAAAAATGTAGAAGCTGAACTTGAGGAGAATCGGTCTTCCTCCAGAAAATACAAGCCATATCTGATGGGAGCACTGGCTGTCACTTTCTGTTCATTTCTGGCAGTTGGCAGCGTTGGAGGCCAGATGAGCTTCCTTAAGTCTGTCTGTGGTCTGTCAGTAGAAGGTCAAAAGTGAGCAGAATCATGCTACAGCTGCAGGAGATGTGTGAGCTTTCATCCAGATTCTCACTTATTCTGCACCAACCATTTATTTTTAAAATTAATAAAGTAGTTGTAATTATAGATAAATATGCTGACTGAAAGTAGGGGGAAAAAAACATCTCATTTTTTTCTTTTATTAAATGAATCTGCGGTTGCTGCTCTTTAAATGTGAACGATAATAAGATGTATAAGATCAACATTTTGAAATCCTGGTTTTCACAGCATTAACTTCAAATGAACAAGATAAGTACTAAATCAACAGGATAAACAAAAGAAAAACTGGGTAATCAACAAAATAAATAAAAAATGAGAAATATTGTCAGGAAAATTAACAAAACTGAACAAAATAATGACAAAAATGAACAAACATAATCAACAACATGAACAGAAATGAGAAAAAAATACACAAAATTGTACATGCATGAATTATGACCTATGAGCTAAGCGCTCTGTAATGTTAATAGACATGGTCAAGGTGAAACAACATAACACAGATCTGCCACCCAGGAGGCTCATGTTTGAGTCACCTCACGCTTTTGTGTTTTAAACTTCTTTTTTGCATCACTCCAAATATTTTGAAATGAGACAGAATGTATTTTTCTGGCTTTTTATCTGTTTTCCTGACCCCTTTTCCCAAACCGTAAGACATGGATGTCATGCCTAAATTCAAGCCTTCCATTCCTGAGTGACAATGAAATGGTGGCAACAATGTTGATGCAGACTTGCACCTCAGAAATACACTGCCTGGCCATAAAAAAGTCACCACCGGGATTTAACTACGCAAATACAGTCAGAGCATTTCCACACGCACAATGTGAAGGGAACTCAAGGGATTGGGACTGAACAGCTGTGTAGCCTCAAGAAAACCA
>JAQQAE010013417.1:0-12761 GCA_029823295.1 Pseudamia nigra | reverse complement strand
AAACCTCTTTGGCTAAACTTCGGTAGCTGCACTTGCTATCACCATTCACAAAGTCGAGACGGGGTTAGTCGGAGGCCGTTCCGATTTTCCCTGGTTTGCATTTATTTGCATATATGCAAATTGCATCCCCACAACCTTAGCAATCTCTGCTCTACAATGCAGTGCTTTGTCAATTACATGCTATTTTTATGTTGCTTCAACGCACATTTAACACAACACAAGCCTTTTCTGGATCTGGCCCTAAGTGTGTGAACTGAAGTTAAATCTGAACATTTGTCCAGTATTCACAACCCGAGCCCAGACTAACTTTGGACCTAGGAGCGCATGTGCTCCCAACCTGAAAAAGTGAGGCCCGCAGGCCAAAATTTAGGCCTGCAGGCCAAAACTGTGGTCACACAAAGTACCAAGATACTTTTCTGAATATTTGTTAAAAGTATTAGGTAAACAACTGAACACAAAAAAGGGTTTATTGGCTTCTCAAACCCTCTTTTCTATGATGCCCAGTAGAGGTCAACTGACCTGCAGCCGGGTCAGTCACTTGCAATATGCACTTTTTCTACGCCGACTGAACAAACTTGACTATACAAGTCCTACGATCTGGAAGCTGGCTTACTCTACCATACAGTACAGATCCTGCCTAGCTGGCTTTCATAGAAACACATGACCTAACTGAAAGGAATATGTTCCTTTCATAAAAACATTGCACAACTTCTAGCATTATTGATTTAATATTGAAAATAATTGATTCTAAGAATGTATGACAGAAGGAAATGCATAAGCATATGAACCGCATCATGTCAATTCTCACTGGACCCAAAAAACAGAGGACAGCAGGTAAAGTTAGTAAGGTTTATTACAATGGTGATGTAAGTATGACTTTAGCATTGCAGGTAAGTAGCTGGCTGGCAGACATGGAGACAGGCAGGCAACTGGACCGAGGAGCAGGTAATAGGAGATGGTATCTGAACACAGGAGGAGGTAAGTGCAATACCAATAAACTATCAATCTAATGCTGAGCCACTAGTCACCCACAGGTCGTTGTGTAACAACGAACTAGCGAGGAGCAGCAGAAGAGCCAGGCTTATGTACTGCTGTGGATGAAGATGGAATTGGATACAGGTGTGCCATCTGCCATAGGAGGTCTGGTCCTGCCCACACATGCCCTGGCAAGGAGGAGCCAGCTGCACACAAGGAGGGGAATACACACAAGACAGGGGAGAAGTCCAAGACCAGGACTGGATCCTGACACATGACCTTACTCTGTCTCCTCTTTTACTAAAAGCTATCAAATATTGAACCTCCACTCAACCTCCATGTGACCCACCAGCACATTGACAGGATGACCCTCCTTCAGAATGCATGCATTAGTGATGGACTATACCACATTATTAAGATTTGATATGATGCTGATGACTTTTTTGGGAAATTGAATCGATGCCGATACTGGTAATTTCTTATTGGTGATTTTTTTCAATTAAAATACAGTATTATTGCCAAAGACAATAATATGACCATTTAACTGTAATGTTGCAAAAATAACATTTAAAATATACTTTTATATTTTTAAAATATTTTTAATTAACACAATATACTTTTTTTATTCTGAGACAGAAATATCAGCTTCAGTCATTTATTTTCATGGTATGAAAAACATGATAGTCTATTTGAATTGTCTCTGACGAAATGTTAAAACAGTCTCTTCATCATGTCTACTGTTAAAATGACACTGTGATCATTATATTTGTGTATTTAGGTATGCTCAGACACATTGTAACTACTTGGATACACTATGTTGGACATGTGTATCATGATGTGTCTTCAGGTACTTGACATGATTACTCATGTCGCTGTTGTGCTGAACTTTCTTCTCACACAAACAACCCTGTGCCATAGTTTTTCATCTGGTTTAAATAAGTCCATATCACGCTAACTGGCATCTACTGTTACTGCTGTCATGTGACGTGTCCGGACCACTATGCTGTTGGGTGGGGGGTGTTCAGTATGAAAACACAGGAGTTAATTAAAGGTCCATGCATTCTGGACTAGGAGACTCATAACGGCGCTGTGAACACGAGCTCTACACAAAATAGCTCATGATGGAGCTCTACAGCATACCTTGTGCTACTACTGTGTTGGTTGCACGTGTGCGACTGATGTCAGAAGGTTGGTCGTAAAATGTAAAAATTGGTCACATTTGCAACCATTTTGGTCGCAGTCTGGAGCGTTGATTCACTTCAGAAATGGATTGAGGCATTACTTGTAAAAGTATCATGCAAAAAACAAAATAAATTAGTTTAGATCGTAGAAGAAGGATTGTTGATGAGCACATAGCAGGAGAAGGATATACAAAGTTATCAAAGTGTTTCCAAGTATTGAGAACTGGAGTGAGAAGCATTTAACAATTGACCGCCTTTACCTTTTGATCATCATATTTATTTGGAAATGCAAAACTCGTAGAATATTTTCAAAGCGCAGTATTAACATGTTCCCTTTAAGTAAAGCTTGAGTCTGCCTGTATCACTGTATCAGACTAAGAACTGTCAAAGTCTTAAATGATTAGGATGTTGCATTGACAAAAAGAAAAACAGCTCCGGGTCCACAAAAAGGTGGTCAGAGAGTCATGTAAACATTTGCCGACACAACTTTACCTACAAACAGACAGCATAAAATTCCAGATGAGTCTCAGTGGAAACACTAAAAGCCTTGTCTGTTTTCTTCCTGCCTTTTGCACCACCGTATCTCTGCCTCCTCCACATGTCAGATTCATTTAAGCCTTTTCTTTGATGCTTCTGCACGGAGGAGGTTGTTATGAGTCAGAGTTACCAGCCTGAAACCTGAACATCACTGTTTTAGATCTTTATTATCTCTGAGATCAGTTTTCTTGTGTACAGTTTGGCATAAGGGTGTTTTATCCACATATAGTCCATTCTTATCCCTCCTCCATTCCCCTCCTGCCTCATGAGGGCAAATGGGCAAACAGGGTGTCTACAAAGTGTCAGACGCTATTGAAGACCACATAGAGATCATTTTTACCCCCATTTAAAGACTGAACTTTGAACAGTTATTCCATGATATCTACATTTTTACTGTAAATGAATCCTTTTATTTTAATTTTTCAAAGTATTTTACATTTTAAATGTGAAAGACTCAGAGATGGTTAAACATGTAGTTTGCACTTATTTGTGTTTTATTCTTCACAGCATCAATCAAAATAAACTATGTAAGCACTAAATCAACAAAATGGACACAAAATAAACAAGATAATCAAGAAAACAAAAAATGAACAAAATAATGTAGAAACGCACCAGAAAATGAAGACAAATATTTCCCAAAGTGTACAGTACACATATATTTTGTCTTCCCTGTCGTTCTGTGCTATGTCCCCTCTGTTCTCTTTCTATCTGTCGTGGAGGTCTCTAGATGTTCTTAACATGCAGTTGCTGGTTGTGGATGGTCCACTGTCTGTGTTGTTTGAGGCTCTAGTGCTACTCTTCTTTTGTCTCTCCTCTGTCCACTAACCCCAAGCGGTTGAGAAAGATGGCCGCCTACCCAGGGCCCTGGTTCTGCTGGAGGTTTTTCTCTTCCATTAAAGGAAGTTTTTCCTCCTCCCCTCCCCTTTGGCTTGCTCTCGGAGGTTCCGTTGAATTATCCAAAGATAATCAAAACATTGCTTAAAATGAGTAAAATAAGCAAAACATGAAGAAAAGTGAACAAATCTATTGCCAAAGAATTATTAAAAGGATGATCAAGAATTGACCAAACTAATCCATAAAATGACAAAAAGAGACCAAATGATCAAGAAAACAAAAATGACACAAAACATTTTCAAACATGCCTATGAGCAAAAAAATGAAGAAAGGTGTGAAAAAAAGAAAATAAACAAAAATGACAGAAAATCCAGAATATTACTGTACAGCATTCCACAATTACAACACAGAATAATCACAACTAGAATGCACTCATCACAGGTGCAGGCCCACACCTCCTGCAGCACTCAAGACATTACAAGTGATGATTTATAGAGCTGACTTGTGCTAACATTTTAAAGAAAATATCAGCAATGAATAATAGAGTTTGACCCATGCCAATCTTTGAGCTCAAATGCAAGGTCAAGGCCATTTGGCCTTCAGGGTGTGTCCAAGACCCAATTCTATCTTGTGTTAAAATATCTTGCTCATATCTCCAATAATACTGTCACTCTAGACAAAAATGTATTTGAACCTTTCTTGACCTAGTGACATTGAACTTTGACCTTTTGACCTCAATAACATAGCCAGGGATGGGGCACTCAAGGCCATCAAATGTCTTTGGTGATTAATATGTAACAAATTCAAATTTAAGTTTTTTAATGACTTTCAAGACCTATTTATACAAATTATCATTGGTGTGTGCACAAACACATAAAGCTGGGGACGGCAGATTTCCAACAAGTAATTTTAATATCTGTGCACAAAAATATAATGTTTTTGGATGAACTGAACTGCTACAAAGGCTCACCGTGTAGACATACTACCTAAAATAAAACATTCCTGTGTTTTCTACAATTTGAGGAATGTTTGCAGAAAAAAGGAGTTACATTAAAGCCATTGTACATCCGTGCACACGCAGATTTTCCCTCTGGTGAATACAGGAGGTTGTGGAGTCAAGGCTTGTCAAGTGTAATGAAAGAGTAATGAACCAAGGTCACTGGCAGATAGTGAGCTTTAACACACTGTACAAATATCAACACCGCGTCCATGCATGGGAAGGCTGTGGAATAAAGGTTTCCTGTCGTTTTATCTGGGTGGAAATCTGCAATGCACATCCAACTGTAGCTGTGATTGTCAATAGTTCCTTTTGGATCAGGCAGGAGTAATTACACTTCATAGTTTGATGTGAACTTTTTACTTAATCTGCAAAAGTCAAAATGAAACAAACTGAGCTAAATGTAAACTTAAAGCGCTGTTTTTCCACATCCTTGGAGTTTTCAGAAAGGGGGGTAAGGTGAGATGGGATTAAAATATCAAACAGGGTTTTGGGACAATTACAAAAGAAACAGGATTTTATATGCGTTCTTCAGCAAAGTGAAGTATGCTGTGTCCATTGGCAGCAGCTGAATGTGAGCTCTATGTTCTGACAGACAGAGGAATGAGTTGTTTTATTACCTCTGCTCTGAGCTGCCAGTCATCACAGGTACAGTACCCCAACACAACCACGCTGCAGTTTATTAGACACACACTGAACTGACATTCAAGGTCAGTGCAAAAATCCCGCTCATTACAATGTTTTAATTTTATCTCTCATGGAAATTCCACATTTTTGAAAACCTTTTCACCTCCTTTGTGACGCTTTGGCAATCTCCGCCCTTCACTAACTCCCCTGCCACACTCCCAGTCTGCAACATATTCATGATGATGTGCTTTATCACAGACTCACAGCACAAACAATCCTGGATAATGACTCACTCACAGTTTTGTTAAGCATTAAAGTGCCCATGAAATGCTTTTCCAGGTTTTCTGACTTACTGTACCTACCATGAAACAATGATGAAGTCGCATGTTAAACATGTCAGCAAGAGCAAAAAAACGTCTACCTATCTCCTAGAAATCCCTTGGAAAAGCAGTTCACATTGGTCACAAGTTTCACCCACTCCAGACTTGCTCTCAGAGGTTCTGTTGGGTTTGACCTTCATATAGTCTTTGAGGCTTTGGCCTTGAATTGTGAAGCATCTAGAGATAATCTTGAATTATGGCACTATAGAAATACAGTTGAATTGAATTGTGAACTTTTTTTCAACTAGGCACAGTGTGATGTTATAGTGTGCTGGACTTCCTTAGATGATAATTCTCATTGTAGCAGTGGCTAAGGGCTATGTTAGTGTTAGCCTATGTTGGAATGTAAACAGCTGTGTAAAGGTGGCTAAGGGCAAGACTAGCGTTGGGCAGGCCCACTCATCACCAAGCCACATGGCTCATCAACCTGCTAATAATAGTAAGAGTAACACTTGTTCACTGTTAATTTGTTTTTTTGAAGAGTACTCAGAAACTTGTAGTTACACAACCTTGCATTTAACACCAGCCTCCACTGGATTTCTACTGTTATAAAAAAAAAAAAAAACAATGAAGCAACCTAGCCAAACTCCACCCCTGTCCCTGGAAACTCCAAATAACGCAAATCCATTCATTTCAGGAAGAGGGCTTCCCTCTTGTAATCTTGTGTGTTTGTTCTGAAATAATTACAGACTATTTTGAGTTATGATGGGTGCAACTCAAAGGTAGAGGGTTCCAAGATTAAAATGAAATTGAGCATGACATGGGTACTTTTAAAGGTCCACTATGAAGATTTACAAGGGTCTTATTACAGAAATGGAAGATAATTATGTTTTTTGTATTTAATCTTCATTGCTTCATTATCATACACTTCTTCTTCTTCTCCTTTCGGCTGCTCCCCTCAGGGATCGCCACAGTGAAATACCAATGAGTCGCATGTTTGATCTGACATCGGTTTTTTACGTCGGATGCCCTTCCTGACACAACCCTCACATCTTCATCATCACACACTGCTCACCAAAAAGTCACATTGTAGGATTTTGTTAGATCTGCTTTTAGTTGTAGATTAAAACATTTACAGCGGGGGAAAAAACTGAAACATCATTCAAACTGTCACACAAAAATCTGTTTCATCATTCACATTCCTTACATTCTACGCATTATCCTCTTAAACCCCAGTGATAACAAAAAAATATATAAAATAAAAAGCATAAAAGGCTGCACTAATAATGTAAATTAAACAGGAGAAAAACATCCAGTAGTATAACAACAATAATAAATTAATTAAAATATATCAACTGTGATTATAGTCTAAAAATTATGTAGCTTTGGTTGAGAATCATCACTGTCTGAATCTGACAACCAACACTGCACTATGGAAAAAAATCAGCAGCAGTTTTTAGCCACAAACTCAAAATAAATTAAACAAAAATTGCAATTCAACAGGATTCAAATACACAAAATTATTTTTTCTTCTGATTACCTCATCAATAGATAAATACTGAAAAACACTGTGCTTTGAAGAAATTTAAGCAGCACTCACTTCAACCTTAGGTGTAACACTGACATCATAGATGTAAGTTAGGAGGAATTAATGGGAGAACTGGGCATATATTTAGTTCTGACAAGAGTTAAGTCAAGAGCTATAAAAATGTTGTGCCCCCTCCCCAGCAAAGACACATTTAATCCATTTAATTGTTCAAACACATCAATTCAATTCAATATAATTAAATTTTATTTGTATAGCGCCAATCATAATCTAAGAATATCTCTCAGCGCTTCACAATTCAAGGCAGAGACCTCAAGACTATACAAACCCAATGGAATCACCAAAAGCAAGCCAGGGGCAACGGAGGATGAAAAACATCCTTTAATGGAAGAGAAAAACCTCCAGCAGAACCAGCGGCCCATGGTAGGCAGTCATTTGCCTCAACTGGTTGGGTTTAGTGGACAGAGGAGAAACTAAAGAAAATAAATCAGCAAGGTAAGCAAGATATGCAAGCTCACACACTGTTACTAAACAGGTCTGCATGAAACAAATTGTTCTGGGCAAGAAAGGCTGTCATTTCAGCTCATAGTTCAAAAAAACGGGACTGTATCTTTCCCCTCGAAAGCCAGTCCTTTACAATGGTGAGGAGCTTCTTTAACTTTACAATATGATGTGCCACCTGGTAACGTGCACGGAGTGCCTGTTCTTGCTTCAAGCACGAAGAAGTAAAACATTTCCGTGATGTCTTCTAATCCTGAAGTCGTCTTTAGTTTTGATGGCTTCATGCTTTCATGTGCCAACACCTCGCTGCACAAAACATTGAGGTTTTTGTCCTCCTTTGTTCTCAATATAAGAAAATCCATATCTCATGTACTGTAGTCTGCTCGTGCCTACATTTCGACATGCTCAGTTAGAATATGTAAACAAACTTTGTGGGTCTTCTTCTATGTTGTGAAATGGCAGGTGTCCACTCACATTACAGGGCATTATCGCCACCTACTGACAGAAATGACAGCTCATAAATGACACAGTGTTGATTTTTTTCTTAGCATTTTTTTGCCCAGGCAAAGGCCCGCGGCCCACTGAAAATGGGTGCCATCAGTTGAAAATCACTCGCATATAGTGCTCGTATGCACCTAATGGAAGGAGGCAATTGTTAAGTTACAATAAAAGGGCTAAGATTATTTGTTCCTTTTAAATATGTAAACTCGCCTGTAAGTGGTCAATTTTGTGTCTTTTTTATATGTCCATCCACATAGCTTCAAAATAAAGCCATGAAATCAGTCAATCCTACGTCATAACAAAAATCCAGCAAACTTTTACATAATCATTGATTTTGGTGCTTGTATGACCAAATGAATTATTGTTTTGCCCCAGTATTAATTCTGTAAAGAGTTAACATTAATTTTTCACCCAGATCTTGTATTGATGAAGGGTTTGAGCATTGTATGAAGTCTTCAACACTAAATTGGATTAAGGTATGACTCGAGGCTAATCTATGTGTGAAAAAATGTGTAAAATAATGTCTCATGTTGAACCACACTGCCATGAGGGAAGAAAAACTCCATTTTTGGAAAAAGAAAGGCGAAATGATAAGCTCCTCACAGCACTAGTGTTGTGTACAGTATTTGACTGAGTTGTTTACAGCGGATACAGTCCACCATGCTGCACAGCCATCTTTCTACAGTAACTAGCTTAGATGTGACTTTCTCCATTTTCTCCAGAATCACAATGACTCTCATTTTCAAATTATTTTATTTTCATAATTAGAGCATCTAACTCTTATATATATACATAGTAGTTTTACAAAAAAGAAAGTCCCACACAAAATATATTATGTTTCTGAAGTACCTCAGAACAAACTTCCTCTTCTTCTTTTTTCTGCTTTAAATTGAGTGACATCAGATGTTTGGCATCTTCCACTCAGTGTTGCCAGCTCCTCAGTAAGGAAAGCAGATATTATTTGTCCTAAAAGTCACTATTAGTCACAAAATGATGTCATCACCTAATTTGCATAAATGAAATATTCTTATTTCAAATGAAATATTCTTATTTCATTTATTATATATTGTATTGTAAGGCTTATTTCTATTGAATAGAAATAAGCCTTACAATACAGACAGTATGCCCTTGTATGATCTTCATTCAGCTTTTGAAATCACAGTTTGTAGTCTCCAAAAGTCTCCACTAACACCAGAAACAGTCACTCAATTTGTCTGTAGTCATTTTTTATTTTTTTTTGAAAAAGAATTGCTAGAGTAGTCTGAAAACTTGTAAAGCTGTAACATCACTAATTGGTTAGGGATGAGATAGGAGTCACATGATCATTTCAGTGTTTACCCACTTCCTCTTTGGTCTCACATGGTGGTTGCCAAGACTAGACACAGGTGCATGCAGATTTTATTGAAGAAAAAAACAATTTTGACGTAAGAAAGTTATTTTTTGAACCAACACTAAATTTTGTTTAGTATTTATACAATTGCAGATAAACCTCATATGTCTTACAGTAAATTAAATTGTAGTAGCTTAGGCAAAATGTGATGCATTTCCCCATGTTAATTTCAAACCATTATGCTAATACAGTTTGTTAAATAATGGCTGACAGGGGTGGGGTGGATTGTTGTTACAACCATATCCTTAAATAAAACTAAGACTAATTTCTTGATTTTATCAATTGTACAGCATGCCTGGGCAGTTGAAAAGAAAGACTGAGAGAAGTGTTCCTGATGATGTCTTTTTTTTAAGTATTTGATGAGGTCTCAGAGAGTGGCAAGTCAGTTAGACCAGTGGCAAAGAAACTTGGGATCTGCCATGTAACACTGAGCAGATACTGCAGACTACTGCAGAAGATGATCAGGGATCCAGTGGGTTTTCCCAGTGTAGGATACCAGAGCAGCAACAAACCCCAATCTCAAAAAAGTTGGAAAATGTGTAAATAAAATGTAAATAAAAACAAACTGCAATGATTTTCATAAAAGATTATCTCATAAACCCATATTTTATTCCCACTGGAACATAAACAACTTATCAGATGTTGAAACTGAGGCATTTTACCATTTCACAGAAAAAAATAAACTCCGTTTGAATGTGATGGCAGCAATAATAGTCTGTGGTGTGGCCTCTGTTTTTGATTCTGTTGTCTAATTGGTAGAACTCTCCCCAGCATATGTTACAACCCAACCCAACAACTGGTACTGAGGTAGGCTATAACAAAGGAACACCCTGCATTTGACATTAACTCACAAGGTCTGAGATATTCTTGCAGGGTTTTGAATTGGTGCCATTTGTAGTCAACAAATGTGGGTATTTTATATAAAAGTTTGAGAACGTTAGCTCAAACATTCAGTGAGCTGCAGGGGCTGAAGCAAAAAAGTCTTCCAACACACTCAGTCTCCCCTAAAAGTTGGCAACACTGCTTCCAATTCATAATGGCAAAAAAGTTACTCAGTTGTAGCACTTGGATGACACTGACCTCTGCAAAGGCAGCTCAGTTCTTTCAGTATTCATTCTGGGTCATCACATCTGGAATATGCCAGGATCCAGACTGGCGTTATGGAGCCTACAGTATAGTGATGATGTCCTGTACTTTTTGCCAGTTTGTCTGAGTATTATTGGTGAAGTTAGAAGCAAAATTGTTGTCTCAGTGGCTAAGACTCTATAAATAACATGAACCAGATTACATCCAAAATATTAATTAAATGTTCCTTGTGCCAACTGACTACTGCCGAAAACATAACTAACTGTGGGAAGTAATAATGACTGTTTGCGCTTAAAGTAGATTGTAAAAACCATGCAACACACAGTATTCTTGTGTATTTTAAGGTCTGCAGCTCCTTTGTCATATTCTGGGAAGCTGCTGTAGCCTCTGAAGCATCTATGAGGGTAACATCATTCTCCTCAGGGGCCTGGACTTGCCGAGCTGCAGCACTGTTGGCACCAGGGCCGTAAGGTGATCTAGAGGCTATCAGCAGGCCATCAGTATCATCCAGAGTATCTGTATCATCTCTGGCATGTTCCAACTTAGGAGCCAGATTCTTTCTCCATTTCCATTACTCCATCACGAAATCAAAGATGAATGAAAGATAGCTTGGCACTAGACGGCCCACCATAGAAGAGGAGAAGTGATCCCCTTCATTTGACTTTTGCAATTAAGTCTTTGTTTAATCTCTGGCTGCCCTGTGTGTTTCCACATGCCACCCAAATTCCATAACAGCGCTGCTTTATGCAGCAGCACACCCTGCTTATCATATCAGCGCACGACTGGAAGGAGCCGACCGTTTGTTAAACCTCACCTTTTCAGGCAGGCCCAAACACAAACTGCTGCTCAGTCACTCAGTCTTTCAGATGGCATGGGTCTGGTCTTGCAAAAAACAAAACCTCGAAATCTTAGACAAGTATCAGAACAAGGCAGAACTCTGTCTATCCTGCACCACCTCCCCCTTATACACACACACACACCCTCTGACCCCTACCACCATATGCCAAAAATTATCATACAAGTTTCTCTTTGTATCCATATTTAAACATGATGGAGAAGAATTGAGCCTTTATATGAGGGGAGGTTGTGTGTTTATCCAGCAGCGCCAGCACCAGGAAACAAGAGAAAGCCCCCATTGCTGCTGGTGGAAGCAGGAAAGGGTCGGAGTCTGCAGGGTTGGCGGGAGTGGAGGTGAATGGAGACGGAGAGAGTGAGAAAAAAGAAACTCTTTGAGTGACAGTAATTTAGCAACCTGGGCTTTTTATGATTTTCCTCCTTTTTGGGAAAACATACGGGGTTCTGGGTAGAGCATTTGGGCCTAAATCAAAGACCTCTTTTACCATCAAAAGGTGTGTGTGACTCAGTGTGTTTTCCCCATCTATCTGTGTGTATCCGAAACATGTCTTTAGGGAAACATATCTGAAGCCTAATGCTGGGAGGTATGGCCAAAAATCCACTCACAGTAACAGTTCTCATGAGTTGATACCCATAATTGCCACAATAAATGTTGAGTCAAATTATTTAAAGGCTGAATTTTAGTCCAGAATGAAAGTAAAAAAAAAACAGATAATTTGTGGATATAATTTATTGGTAAAATTAAGGGCAAACAAGGGTGCAAAAACAAAATATAATGTAAAAGATGCAACAAGATGAAAATAACATAAAACAAAAAGGCACAAATGATGCAACAAGAAGAAAAAAGCTGCATCAAGACATGAAAACAATATAAATGATGAAAAAGTATGAAAAAAATAAAAGATGCAAGAAGATGAAAATGACAAAACTCTCTGATTGTGATCTTTCAAAAATGTTATTCATTTGATTTATTTGGTTTTAATTTCATGAAACCCCTGAAGAAAAACATTTATCCCCATAAAATATCATCATGAAATATCAGAATCACAACAGCAATTTTCATTTTATCACCCAGCTCTAGTGAAACAGATATTAAGTGCACAAAGTATGCACAGTATAATACACTAACAGGCAAATTTCAAATTTCAAGTCCAGTCAACAGAAGGAAAACCACACGCCTTGGACTAAGACAAAAACTTGGGCACACCTTCTCCTTCAGAATGTACAGTACATTAACACTGAAGACATCTAAACATGTATGGAATTATATAGTTGTGAGGATTCCTGTCAGCCCCTCCCCTCTGTGTAGCCTGGTATATGTGTGTGTTTAGTGTATTTGTTGGTGTGTGGATTCACTGCTGCTTCTCACTCCTTTCTCCTTGTGTTTCAGAGTCCTGTCTGCCCCTCCCTT
>JAQQAE010013416.1:0-12761 GCA_029823295.1 Pseudamia nigra | reverse complement strand
GAAAACACTCTAAAGCTGTCCACTTTTAGGCACGCTGCCAATCCTTCTACCTTTTCCCCATGCTGAGGGGTGCATCATCGCTCCACTGAACATGGGTGGCATCGCGTGCAGCTGCACATTTATTTTCTGTTGTTTTTCATAAACACATGGCTAATTTCAAGACACACTTAACACCAACTTCAAGCATGAAAAGGTTGAAATGAGCACCGTAACTATTAAAAGATTAAAACTGATTTGTATATGACTGCTTCTGCCCCAAGTCTTTTGATTAATCACTGTACCTGTGATCATTATACGCTGTTTCCATTGTATTGGAAAGATACCAACATTTAAATGCTAAAGATTGTCTCAATAAAATATTTCAGGTTTGTACTTTAGTTTCAGCTTAATTTGATAAATAAATGTTACTACAACCCATGAAAAGGTCAAAACTTGTTTGTCTTCATAGTGAAAACCTACCATCATCATCTGAACCTATGCTCATTTCCTTCATCATGTTACTCCACGCAAAAGAAATATTCTTTAATTTATTCGACCCTCATAATTGGATTCTTTGACCACGAAAACCTACCATTAGCATTTGGAATCACATACTTATCATTATCAGTTCAACAGTTATTCATGAAAAATAATATTTCCATAATGATGGCTTTCTTCTGCATTTACCTCCATAAATGTTGAAGATATGTCAAATCCATGGACACATTACTGAATCAGCAGACTTTCACTACAATTTGGTACCAGTTTCATGTCTAGAGCTTTAGTTACTACTTTACACTAGGTATTTTTCCTCTATTCCTGTAAGTATAAGCATTCTGGATCATTATATCTGGAATATTGTCCATATCTGGATCAAACTTTGTGGTTTGATAGAATCTATTCTGGTGGCTACATTTTTTTGGTGTTATTTGTGGTGTTACAAGGACAAATGTTGAATGAGATAAGGTAAGACAAGATGAAATAAGTTAAGATAAGAAAAGATCAGAGATCCAATTTGTTCCTACTGTAGCTCACAATGGTGACGAATCCTTTAAAAATCTTCTGGATCCGGATGATGATCCAGATCACTACCACAACCTGGTCCTTGTGACATTTCTAACCTATTCTTTAAATACTGTACATCTATTCATCACTTTTTGAGTTAAGTTGACAAACAAACAAATAAATTAATTAATAGTGACGAAAACATAACTTCCTTGGTGGACGTCATTAGTTGAAACTTACATTTAAATGGGAATGTGTTAAAAATGGGGAAAAAATGTTAATGGCAGAGCACTGAATGTGCTGTAAGCCTGTGCTAACGTGAATTTAAACCCCCGCGGCATGTTTCGTTTTTAACCAGTACAAGTACTGTTAGTAATTAGTATCCAGAAAAGAATGAGCCGAGCCAGTTGGTTTAGTGAGGCTGTAATGAATCTGTGCTGCCATTAATGACTCCACTTCTCCCGTGAGTGGCAGGAAACTCGGAATCATTTATTGATGGCCATCTACTTGTGCAGCGGCGCACTTTGTGAGGGTTTCCTCGAGTTGTGTACATTTATTCTTGCATGTTTACTGCCATACTTATTCACAGCAACAACACATACACATATGCAGATAGACAGCATATTGGCCTACAGGGAAACACTCCAAACCACTAATGTCACATTCGCTTTCTGCCTCTGTGCATTGTTGTACGGTTTAACTATAGGAAAGTGTTATGCCAGGCCATTTGTGTCTCCAAATTGGCTCATTTGTTGCCTGTGCTGCTCTCCGGTGCCATTCCGCTCCCGTGGTGCTGCGGTTCAAATGGACACTGCACTTGAGCAAGGCGAGTGGACCACAGTTAAAGAGTCTCAAATAATAATAACAGTGAGCGCTTCGTGTCCAAAAACTCTTACATATTTTTACAGGATTAAAGGGTAGGTCCAGCGCCATTGACTTTGTCCTGCAAATGGTATGGTTCATAATTTGGTTAAGTTGACATATATATATTTTTTTGTGCTGCCCACTAAACCATCACTGAGCCTCACTGTTGGACAGGTTGACAAGTTGGGTGAAACCGCTGCCCACGGCTAAAAACACTTAATGGACTCTGCCAAATGGAGATGGAACTGCAGATGGAGGCAACACATGGTATTTGACAATTTAAATAACAGCAAAATTGCAAATAACTAATAGTTGTTGAAAAGTTAAATTGTGCGCACATACAGCAGGGGTGTTCGATCAGCAACATGGACTATGGTGACCGATCTGGGTACAAATGTCTGTCAAAACATAGTTAGGCAAAAATGCCTTTCAACACACTGCCCCTGTGGAATAATTCACAGAAGCTCATTACATTTAAATCAGGTTTTAACAAGGAGCAATGACTGGAGCTGTTCAGTGAGACCAATGCGGAAGTAACTTTAAGTTGTAATTCCACCGCGTGGCCACTTTGGAACTGATCGTTCTGCTCCA
Source organism: Pseudamia nigra (assembly GCA_029823295.1). NCBI lineage: Eukaryota > Metazoa > Chordata > Actinopteri > Kurtiformes > Apogonidae > Pseudamia > Pseudamia nigra. Next base: position 10,322 of record JAQQAE010013416.1, on the reverse strand, counting down.
AGAAGCTTTTTTCCCGTAGATACATGTGATTCTGTCAGAAAATACAAAGCGAATAAATATTTTTCATAGATCATCATGGTCTGACGTTTTCTCTGGATCCTCTAATAAGTAATGATGGACCACCACTCCATCATTAACTTTTTGTCCCGTTATGAAGATATTACAGCAAATAATCCAACAAATCACTGCCGTGTTGGGGTTTGATTGACATGTTGCTATAGCAACAGCTCGCTAGTGACGTGGGACCGATTTGGATCTTCGTATCTTCTATTTATTCAAAATGTTCATAGTTATACATGACATACACTCGACTGCAGCTGTGGGTAAGTGTTTACACTAACATGTCATATGACTTTGTTTGACACTGCGTGGTAAAGTTTTACTGCGTAAGTTAGCTACGTAGCTGCTAATATTAGCCTCCCATGACTCCCATGAGTTGGCCCCGCTGCCGTTCATCCAAATATGGTTATATCGTGTTTTTGGCTCCTATATGCCGCCCAGGAAGTGACGACCTGATTGACCTCAAAACGACCCTTCATTAAGTAATAGGTGACATCACGGTCACTTTGTCCAGTTATATAAACAGACTATGGTTCAATAGTTACATATGAAAAAAGATATTTGTATAATGGCGGTTTTCTCCTGGATCTAGCTCTGTAAATATTGAACATAGGTGGGATCTGCACTGAATCAGCTGGGTTTCATCTACACTTTGATATTAGCTGCACGTCTGTCGCATTTTCTGTTACCTCATTTCCTGTCAGTCCTACAAATCTGAGCTGTCTAGACCACCAGATCCAGCAGGTTGCGCTGTAGAACCCAAAAGGATATTGTCCTGTATTTTTCATCAAATCTAGCTGTATTTTGGAAAGTTACCGAAAAAAAAATAAATTGGGCAAATTTGGGTGAAGAATACTTTGAAAAATACCTCGATCCAGAATGTGATCTGAATCACACCTCAATCTAGTTCCTCGCATCATTTCCGAGCTATCCTGAAAATTTCATCTAAATCCATTATTGCATAGCGCGTCTCAATTTGATTATATTTAATACAGATATATAACAAAAATCAGCCTAAAAGTTAAAAAAAAAAGTAAAACCTTATTAAAAACCCTCGCAGCAGCTCTGTTCGATACCATCAGGCAACACACACAGCGAGAATTTAACTCCTCTGGCACAGCCGCTTATTTACTCGCATGTGTTGGTAAAAAAAAAAGAAAGAGCGTATATCAGAAATCTTGGCATCAATATGATTCTCTTTCTTTGTGGATGAATCCTATATGTGGAGGAGGAGAACTTTCAAGACGGATATGATCGCCTCATTCAGATATTTGACTCGATCGCTCAGAAGTGGACAAGCCTTGGCAGAGGATGGTATCTGTGGGAAAAAAAATAAAAAAACGAGGATTTTAGGAGTTTTTAAAGTATAGTGTTTGCCTCCACCCACACTCGCTTCACTGGTGTCATTAGATCAGGAGGCGGGGGACATGGGAAAAGTAAATAAAGTCAGTAACCACGCTTTTTTTTTTTTGAAATGTACACAAAGTTTTAGCCACCTAAAAAACACAGACCACGCTACTGCCGCATTTTTAATCCAAAGGCTGTGTTTTGGCAACGGAGGGAGGATTCACTGTCATGGGTTATAGATGAATCTTTGCATTACACAAGAAGAACATTAAGTTGAATAAAAATACTCAGCTTTGTTAATATTACTTACATAAAAGGGTTACGACCGAGCAAATGTATACTTCTTCCCACTCCTTTATGGAACGAGTAATGACTCACTGCAGATGATTAGATTTTCACTGTTATACGGTATCTCAAAAGAAAAAAAAAAAATCACTTAATTCCTGTTTTTTTAACAGAGCGTGACATTTACAAATAAATCTTCAAAATGCAAGGCCTGGTGAGGTTAAAAAGGTCAAGATTCCATCAATATTATAACAAGTGTGTCAATAACAATGTGAACTTCATGTTGCTTTGTCTTTCATGGAAACACCACGGAGTGTGAGCTCGGTTCAAGAAAAAACACACTGAAGGATTCGCGGTTTAAAGTTTATGTTTGTATCAAAATGTAGATAAAGACGGGTTTTTTGGTCGTCAGTCAGCCATGTCACACGGCGTGATGAGCGGGTTGCATCTGCCTGTAATTACGAAACAAATCGTGCTTATTTTTATTTCTCTGTGTCCCAGGCATTAAACTGATCATACCTCCGTTTATCCAACTTATTTACAAAGACATACAGTCAAAAGTTTGGGGCCGCGCCAGATTTTTTAATACAGTGGAACCTCGGACAACAACCGCTTCTGACAATGACAAATTCAGATACCGACGAAGAAAACTGCAAAAAAATTTAACCGCATAACAACAACGACGCCCGGGTCAAATTAACAAATTAAACTCGTTCCACTGTGTTTTGATGAAGGTAGAGTTTGGGTTTATTTTGACAAAAATTGGTGTTATTGTTGTTAAACTAATATAATTAATACATCTTATAAGCACTTATATAAATATTGTTTTTTTTGTTTTCCTTTGCAGGAAAAAAATGGCCACATATATTAACACATATTAAAAAAATCTGAGGCGGCCCCAAACCTTGAACTGGCAGTGGACACGGTTGAAGTTGGCCACCGAGAATAATCATGATTAAAGATGTTTGACTCCATGCTGTGAAATCCCACATGCTATATGTCTTCACACCCTGACATTTTCATTCATATACTGTACCTACATATATCAACAAAGTTATGAGGCTCAAAATGACGACCAGTCAATTTCAAAAACGTACAATTCATCACTTTTCTCAGAATTTGCCGATTTTAAATAAAATGAGTTATGGTATTCAGTTTACTTATGTAACTTGAATTCTGTTTTATTGTACCTGTTGGAAATAAACTTGATAAAACAAAAAACCAAAAAAGATGTAAAAATGTCATTTAGCCTAAGCTAGGTTACTGATTATCAGAAATCCGATAACGATCGGAATTCCGGAGTTGTCAGATAACGAAGTGACCATGTGAAAGTGTTATTCGATAATGACAAATCTAATTAACACACCTGGATTTCCCCCCCAACACTGCGATACGATAGTGCATGTATACACAGTCATTAGATATCGTTTTTTTCACATCTGAGCATGTGTAAGGAAAAAAAAAAAAAAAAAAAATTGCAGGAAATCGAGGTGACATCGTCACAATGTGGGCGGAAGAAAAGCAGCAGGAGAAAGGCTAACGTGTCACTTCTGGATGAAGAAAAGACTAATTTAATGTTAAATAAAATGAAAACCTTCAACATCCTCCGTCTCCTCGACAGAAGAAAAACAGAATGTTTTGAAAATAACACGAAGCGACGAGTGCATACGTAACTGTACTACGAAAGGAATCCGACGATGGACCGAAACATATGAACCACCGTTTCCCGTTACGGTGTTTCTGAAGTCATGTAAACTCGTCAGGTCCGATTATTCATCTCATCTGATTACTCCTAGTTATCGGATTTCTGTGGTCATGCAAACGGGCTGGTGTCAGAGCTCCCGTTGACCACGCCCATTCCCTGTCTGTGCCATGGATCCCGTCATGTTTCCTTCCTGGCACATTATCTGCAGACACCCGGGTGGTTCTGGTGGGTGTGGGGGGGGCTCAAAGATTTGCAGAGGACGGTGAAGTCACACATGGCTTGTTTCAGGTCCGGTTTTCTGAAAAGGATCGTTGTGTTTTTTGTCTTCCGTCGAGTAGGAACTTTGACACTTCATCACGCTTTTTCCAGCTCTCTTTTAGAAACGGTCTGTCTCCTTTAACCCCTGTTGACTTTTTCAATTAATCGACCATGTGTTTTGTGTATAAAATGTCAGAAAACGGTGTAAAACTGTTCCAAGATCGCAACCCCAGATTGGTTTAGTCCATTCAGTTGGCTTTCACAGCCAAACCTCGAGAATAGATGCATATTCACAAATTAAATGACACTTCACTTTTACGTCAAATAGACAAAATATGAAATATGTCGTGTTCATACTGTCAGTTCCAACTAAATTTTCATACTTTTGTATTCTTTTTTGATTGCCATTTCCCCCTGACTGTTTCTGATTTGGGGTTTGTAACTGATTGATGTCTTACTTATTGGTTTCATGCTCAAAATGAATAAATCTACGCTGAAAATACGTCAACAAAAAAACGAAGGGACTCAGGACTTGTTGCCTTCTTTAATTTTTACAGGGGCACAGTCAGGTTTCTGCGGTACAAACATTCAGACATGAATAAAACTCCGATAGCGTCTCGCCAAGCAACTCATCTGCAAATTTGCTCGCGGTCCCTGAGAGTTGTGTTAGAGCCTGTGATTTTCTCTTGACAGAACAGCAGCTTGGTAAATTCCACGATGATCAACGAGAAGGCTGGAGTCGGAGTATCCCTCTCCGCAGCGACGCGACTGGTGCAACAGCAGAGCCTGAGCGCCGTGCATCCCAGGTTCCCAGCTTTATTAGTGCACTAACCAAATTAGGGGCCCTAACAAGGCAGTACACACAACACTAGGGGACGCATTCATTTAGGACGCAGGCGGCACTAATGCAAAGCTATCTGTCAAATCGCCCTGCTTTTATGCTTCCTCTAGACTCCGGAAGAGCGCGCGTGTGTGTGTGTGCGAGCGAGCAGATGTGCAGGACAAGGTGTGTGGGTGTGCTGTGAGCCGGCGGAGATGTTCTCACTCCGTCTCACCAGCGATTCTAATTGATGAGCCATGCGCATGCAGACACACACAGACACACAAATCTCGCTTCAAACAAAGCACATTGTACGCCGATGCACATGATCCTCTGTTGTAAACGTGCGCACACGCACACACCCACGCGCACGCGCTGACGCTAATCTCGACCGGGCCCTTGATAGAGACGCTGCAGCTGGACATGGCTTGAGATGAACACATCACCCTCTGACAGATACAGGGAAGGAGAGAGTGGGATGAAAAGAGGGAGGGAGGGAGGAGGGAGGAAGATTAGCATTCTCATCAGCACTGGAGGAATTTGTCTTGGCTGCCAGGCTCTTCCTCCTCTTCCCCATCCCCTTCTCCTCATCAAGCCCACTCGCTTCCCATATCCGTGTCCCTCCGTTTCTCGCTTCTAATCTCCATGTTTCCAATCAGCCAGACCCTCGATGGCTTCCCTCTCCCTCCGTCCTCCCCTTTTCTCATTATTCCACTTTCCCGTGCCTTCCCTTTCACCTCCGTGCCGCTCCCCGGGTTCGGGATTAATAGCTGCGTTGTCTGGTGTCAAAGTTGGAGGAGAAGTTCAGCGCCCCGGCGTCCCCGTGGCTCTTCTTAACCTCACAAAGGGGTCACGGCACAGGAAGCTCATATACGCATATATTAATGATGAATGGTAACAAACAGCATGTGACCACACGGTTACTGAGGACCGCGAGGATGAAGAAAGGCTTTACAAAGGGTTTATTAATGTCCAAGATTTACGTCAGATTAAATGAACGGATAAAATATAGGTGTTACATTTTTCAAGCAATGTCCACCAGAGGGCGCTAATTCCCACTGAGCAAAGATGATCAGTTTCAGTGGTTTGTCTTTGTAATCCTCAGATTGCAAGGACAAATGCCCAAAACATAATCTATATAATGAGAGAGATCAGCAGCATTACGAAATAATAAGAAAAGTGCATATAAAGCAAAATAAAGCAAGATTAGGAGCCAAAATGAGCAAGATGGCAAAATGAGCATGAGCAATATATTCCAAAAAAATGAAGAAAAATGCACATAAATTAATAAAATAATCAAGAGAGTTAATAAAATTAGCGAGAATAAACAAAATATTCAAGAACAAAACAAGAAAATGAACAAAGCAAATGAGAAAATCAACCAGAACGGAACAAAATAATAAAGACAGTGAACAAAGACCATGAAATGACAATGAAAACGAAACCTTTTCAATGGAATGTTTGTGTTACCACGGCAACTGCCCACTTTCAGACAGTATTTAAAGCAATCTTCTTCTTTTGTCTGCTCCCTACGGGGGTCACCACAGCAGATAATCTACTAGCTAGCACATGTCCAAACCATCCCAATCTGGACTCTCCAACTTTACTGTTACTCAAGGGATTCAATAACACACCATTCTACTTTTGGCGCAATTTGAGAAAAGCATTTCTCAAATAATAAAACTACTTGTACAAATGCATGTATGGCTCCCTTTATGATAATTCCCAACATGTGGATTTGGTCACACCAACAGACTGTTTATATAACTGGGCAAAGTGACCATGACGTCACTCATTAGTTTGTGAAGGGACGTTTTGAGGTCAATCGGGTCGTCACGTCCTGGACGGCATCTTGGAGCCAAAAATAGGATGTAACCATATTTGGATGAATGGCAGCGGTGCTAATGAAGCGTTCATGCCAGGGGACTCATGGGAAGCTAATATTAGCCGCTAGCTTACTGACGCCGTAAAACTTCACCACACAGTGTCAAACAAAGTCATGTTATGGTGTTGATAGCGTAAGCACTTAGCCACAGCTGCAGTCGAGTGTATGTCATGTACAACTATGAAAATATTAAATAAACAGAAGACACGAAGGGCTGAATTAGTCCGACTTCACGAGTGAGATGTTGCTATAGCGACATGTCAATCAAACCCGAGCACGGCAGTGATTTGTTGGACTATTTGCTGTAATATCTTAATAACGGAGTAAAAAGTTAAAGATGGATCATCACGTTACTTACTAGAAGATCCAAATAAAACGCTCGAGACCATGATGACTCAAGAAAAAAATGTATTTGCTTGGTATTTTCTGATATAATCACGTTTCTCTCTAGGGAAAAAAGCTTCTTGGAGCCGAACAATCAGTTCCCCGGTGGCCAAGCGGTCAACTTTAACTTTTTATCCCACTTATTTTACCGAGGAATTTACCAATTAATTAATTAAAAATCCTACAATGTGATTTTCTGGATTTGTTTTTTTCTCATTCTGTCTCTCATAGTTGAAGTGAAGCTATGATGAAAATTACAGGCCTCTCTCATCTTTTTAAGTGGGAGAACTTGCACAATTGGTGGCTGACTAAATACTTTTTTGCTCCACTGTACATGTGTTTGAAAGGAACAAAAGATTTAGTGAAGGCAGAGAGTATGTCCAAGATGATGAATATTCTTGATGACCGTGCACATCAAAATCTTCTGAAAACATGCAGCAAATTGAACAAATTGTTAAAAATTATCAGTGACTCAGTATAAGAATAAAAATACTGGCAGATACCAATGATTCCCCTCAGCCTCCTTCCAAGTCAGGCCTTAAATGACACCGGTGTTGTAAGTGTGGTGACTCTAGGCGCTTCCATTCGTGGGTAATTCGTGGGCCAACAAGAATATCAGATAATTGAAACTATGACCTGTACCTCAAGTCCAAGATGACCCATTTTCCAACTTGATCTTGACCTCATACACATTTGGTGCGATTTTTGTGACCCTAGGCCTTTCCATTCAAGAGCTATCACTTTAACAAACTAAAGTTTGAAACGCGACGGTACACCTTCAGCCCAGAGGATAAAAACTGAACAAAATATTCAGCCAAATGACCCATAGAAAAATGTCATGCAACTCCCTTCGAGCTATAGCGTGCACAATGTTTTTTGCAAAACTTGACCTCTGACTTTGACCTTCACATCAGTGGGCTAAAATTTGCATTGTTGTGCAATTTCAAGAATATGCATGCATGATATCAATTTGACAAAACTCTGGGGTATTGTGATCCAGCTCACTTTGCCCAAAAACAAATCTCAGTGCTTGATCCCCCTCCCGATTCACCTGGTGTCGCACCATGTGACTTTTTCCTTTTTCCCAAGATCAAATCTGTGTCAAAGGAGCATGTTTTGAGTCTATGTCCGAAGTTAAGAAAAGAACAATGTAGTTCTGAGACAAGTGTCTGAAGACCTACTGTGCTGCTTTGATCAGTGGAAGACCTGAATGCAGCAATGTGTCGATTCAGAAGGAGAGGAGACTGAAGGAGAAAGACACTGAAAAGTGTTTAGATAGACAGATCGATAAATAGATACTTTATACATCCCGAAAGGGGAAATTCATGTGTCCAGCAGCACAGAGTGTGTGACATATATTCAACGTACATTCAGACAGAGTGCATAATATTAAAAGGTGCCAAACATAAAAGATAGATAAAATAAATAAAATGATTTTTTTTTAAATGGTTTAACGTTACCCGCTGGTAATACAAGTGCACATTAGTAAGATCCCTTGTACAGTCTCATAGCAGGCGGGATAAAAGAGGTCCTGAACCTCTCAGTCGGCAGCGCATGCAGCGGAGTCGTCACTGCGGCTGCTTCGCTGAGCGACCACAGTGTGATGTGGGGGGGTGACGCTGTTACTGAGGATGGATTTCATCATACTCCTCATTCTGTTCTCTACCAGTTAACCCAAAGAGTCTGCCCCCCTCCCCATCACTCACCCACACCTCCTGGCCAACTTGTCGAGCCGGTTCCCCTCTCTGGCAGTCATACAGTTCCCCCAGCACTCAACAGCAAAAAATACAGCGCTAGCAACAACTGACTGAAAAAAAAAAAAGGTACAGCATCTCATTACAGACATGAAAGGATCTCAGCCTTCTCAGGAAGAAGAGTCTGCTCTGTCCTTTTTTGTATGCTGCACTAGCATGCACTGACAAGTCCAGTTTATTACCCAGGGGGACACCTAGGTATTTGTAGGTCTGGACCACCTCAATCCTCTCCCCCTCAATCACCACTGGTAGATGATGTGCTTTCCTCCTCCCAAAGTCCACCATCATCTCCTTGGTCTTAGATGTGTTAAGGATGAGACCATTGCACCTGCTCCAGTGCCTAAACTCTGAAATGACCCTCCTGTACTCCCTCTCGTCACCTTCCTTCACACAAGCCACCACAGCCGTATCATCTGAGTATTTTTGCATGTAGCATGATGAAGACCACTGGGAAAAGTTGGAAGTAAAAATAGTTCCCTGAGGGGCTAAATTGCTGGTCACCACAGTTCCAGAGACTGTACTCCCCAGTCTGACATACTGTGGCCTCTCTGTCAGATAGTTAGTGATCCATTTGATGAGAGCCGGCTCCACACTCAACTTCTTAAGCTTGTCTGTCAGGATCATAGGCTGGATGGCGTTAAATGCACTTGAGAAATCAAAGAGCATTATCCTCACATAGCCCCCACTACCCTCGAGACAGGAGAGGGTCTGGTGCAGCATGTAGAGGATGGCATCCACCACACCCATGTTCTCTCGATAGGCAAACTGTAAGGGGTTGAGTGCCTATAACTGTGGCCCCAGGAGCCAGAGGAGAAGCCTTTCAAGGGTCTTTATGATCAGTGATGTCAGGGCCACTGGTCTGTAATCCCTGACCCCGGACGGCCTCCCGACCATAAGCACTGGCACAATGCAGGATGTCTTCCACTGGCTCGACACCCAACCTGTTTGGAGGCTGTGACTGAAGAGCACCTGTAGAGGCACAGCCAGCTCGGCAGCACACTCCCTCAGAAGCCTCGGTGCTATTCCATCCGGACCAGGAGTGGTTCCAGTCAGTTGACTGTAAACAGTCCCTCAGAGCTTCGCTGGTCTCTGGGGTCTACTTCCTGTGAGCTCTGGTGGTGGCAGACAGTCTCACTACGCAAGGTCTGTAGGACTTTTTAAGGTGGATTAAGTTGTGGTCTGACTTGCCAAGTGGGAGCAGGGCCACTACGTTGTTGGTATCTTTCACATTGATGTAACACAGATCCAGTGTGTTGTTGTGCATTGTGGGACAGTTGGCATACTGTGTGAAGCCTCCTAAATGAGAGCAAACGCACACATGATCGAAACCGCCCGAGATAACGATCGGTGCATCAGAATGTTGACACTGGATCCTTGCGACTGTGTCCTAAATGATGTCACAAGATATGAAGAGGTCCGCGCGCGGTGGAATGTAAACAGTAATGGCGACAATGTAGGAGAACTCTCGCGGCACATACTAAGGTTTTAGACTTACCGATAGTATCGCCACATCCCATCTTCTTCTACACAGTTATGTGACCAGAATGGCACCATTTATTGTTCACAAGCAGCGCAAAACCACCTCCTTTCGCCATCTCACACTTTGGTGCCGATCTGACCACTCGCACCAGAGAAAAGCCGGGTATGTTGACTGCTGACTCTGGAACGGTGTTGGTGAGTCACGTCTCTATCAAAAACTACAGGCTGCACTCACCATACATTGTGTCGGTTTTCACCAGCGCTTCCATTTAAGGTATACACATATTGAAAGGGAAAAAATATATTAATTAATGAAACAATAAGTATATTGTGCCTCGTTGTTTC
>JAQQAE010013415.1:0-12761 GCA_029823295.1 Pseudamia nigra | reverse complement strand
TGCAGTCTGTGTACGTCACGTTTTCTACTCGACTCAGCTCGCTTGGAACCCCGGCAGAGCAGGTACTAAAAAAGTACCGGGTACTAATGGAAATGCTCCCAAAGCGAGCCGAGTAGGTACTAATGGAAAAGCGGCAATACAGAATAACCATCCAAATCTTTCTTCAAAGGTAAATTCGCTTAGACTTTATTTTGTTTTATTGTGTAAACTGTATAAAAACTGTAGTTCACCAACGTTGTTGTTGCCTTAAAATGTGACGAATTGATTTATTGTTGAGTTGAGTAAAATAAAGTGTTACCTTCGTCACGTTAGAAACACATAACACTGTTATGATACAAACGTGATTAATGCTATTTTATAATGTTTTACTTGTTAAATGTTAGGATGTTATTAGATTAGTGTCATGTGAAACTATCGTTGCATAACATTTATATCAAGGAAAAAGTAATGAAATCTTATGTTACATTTGACCCACCTCACTGACAACTTCTTTAGTGTTTACTGCTTCTAAGTCAATTTAAATGTAAAAGTATAAGCCTTTAAATATTTTTAAACGAGTTGCATTAGTTACCGATGAAGACAGTGAACCAAGTGTAAAAAAGCAAAAACATCTCAGCAGAACATTACAGAGGTTATGTTAAGTTCTATAATGCAGGAGTGATTTCCTTTAGTTACACAAGTTTAAATTAGAAAAAAAAGTATACATTTTAATGTAAAACAAGTAATTTTAGTTGAGTGTCTATATCACCTTCTGTCATGAGTGTTTTTGCTCCCACAAAATGAAAAACAATCGTTTTTTAATCATTTGACAAATGAACAGAGAATTACAGTACCACTTTGGTTGAAGTGATAAAGCCATTTACTAATGTAAACTGGAAAAGCCACTTAACGCTCAATTTTCCTCGCCACCTATGGCTTTGTAGATGACTTCTGCTGTCTTCTGACACAGTTTGCTAAAGTTGATCTTCATGTTCAACTTCTGAGTCCACAATATTTCAGACAAAATCTGTGAGTTAAGCAGCACAATCCAAATTGTCTTCCAGATGTGACATGTTTAGTGGTGAAGCAAAATATCCACCAAAATATGTAGGTGTGTAACAGTCTCAGTGGTATAAACAGACCATCTGTTTCCTGAGCTGCATTTGACAACAACTTCCTTGCATATTGTTGTCTACGATTGGCAAGCATTAGCAATTAGTACAGGTTCAAGAATAATTTGCCTATGCCCAAGCTTGAAAACAAACAGATGCAGCATTTAATCTCGCCTGCCTCATGTTTTCTTAACACAGTATGTACGGGGAATATATGACGAATTATGAATATTGAATATTTCTTATGTTGGTTTTCCTCTGGTGACATGAGCAAATTGAGTTTACTGGAGACTACAAAATAATATTACCTAAATATCATATGGCTATTTCTTCCCTTCAATTTACATTTACATGTATAGATTATATGGACCATTTGAATAATTCATAACCATGCTTGAAAGTGCCTGGACCATTTGCTGCTGCATTACAAATGTGGGCTCAGGTGCCAAGCCCCATCTCTAATATTAGCCAACGCACTAGTTGACATTCATGTGGTCCACAACTAAACCAAGGGCACTGGGCTGTATATCACTGTCACAGTGCAACGCGGACGTGCACACATAACTTCTGGCTCGACTCTGTTGGTTAGAAACAACAGCAGATCATCCAAGCTTAAGTTAGACAAGTAACTCCCTTTCTCCTGTCTGTGCTGCTCAGTGTGCTCCGGGCTGCTTTTGTCAATATCCGGGTCTTGTGTTTGTACTTCTCAGTTGTTCTCTCTATGCCCCTCAATCCAGTTTAGCTCTCAGCCCTTTTTGTCTTTTCCCACTGCCCTCTTCAGTTGAGTGCCGTCGGGTGATTTGAGGAGTCACTGTGACTGATGTTTTATCGACAGACTATCAGGCGCAGGAAACCATCTGTCCACTGACAACAGTAGTCAAAATCCAATTCATTCTGATTGTGTCAATCTGCCAAAGAGGGAATCATGCTTCCACTTTAACTCAGTGGCCCCTGTGCTGGTCCCAGGCCACTTTTACTATTTGTATGGCGAAAAATGGAAAAGCAATCAAACGTGAATTACACAAAGAGCTGACCCCCCTCCACCCCCCGAAAAAAAAAAAACTGACCACTGCTGTCTATCAGTCCCTGTCCTTCCACCCCATATCACACTGACACACACGCAGCCACTGAAGCACTAACGTGTCAGCATAATGAAATTAGACAGCGTAGTTAGTGACGCTGCATTGTCCTTGTTCATTTGTGGCACCATTCCCACCCTGCGCGGCCTGTTCACCCTTTCTAGAGCTGAGCAACCAGGATATTGCTAATCGCTCACAATAGAGGGATTAGCAAACAGGGACAATGGGGGTGTAAATGTCAGAGCCCAGCACCTGCTGAAAGCCCCCACTGTTGGACAACAGTCAATGGGCAGGACTTGGCTGGCGAACAGCTAAATGTCGCTTACAAAATAGAGTATGTAGGGTCAGAGTCAAAGAGCATCAAATCTAAACGGGTGTATCATTTGTTTTACATTATACAATATGCAACACACATTATGCATAATACATGTAAGAAGAGCAAAGCCACACTATCAAGGTTTGCTATTAATGGTTATTTTGAAAACACACAACAGATTCTTGTAAGTAGACAATGCAATTTTTAATTACATAATTAGCAAATATAAGTTACACTACCAGTCAAAAGTTTGGTCACACCTTCTTTTTCAGTGTTTTTTCTTTATTTTTTATTACTTTCAAAATTATACATTAATACAGAAGAAGTCCACAATGTGAAAGAACACGTAAGGAATTATGCACTAAACAAAAGAGTGACAAACAACCCAGAACATGTTTTATATTTTAGATTGTCCAAAGTAGCCATATTTAGCTTTGATGACACCTTTATACACTCATGACATTCTGCCATCAGAATTATGAGGTAGTCTCCTGGAGTGCTTTACAAATCACAAGTGTGCTTCATCAAGAGTTAATTTAAATATCTCAGAACATGTTTTAGTAGACTGTCCAATGTAGCCACACTTGGCTTTAGTCGTCACACTCATGTCATTCTGTCATCTGATTCACAGGGTAGTCACCTGCAATGGTTTTCAAATCACAGGTGAGTTAATTTGTGACATTTTGTGACTTCTTAATGTTTTTTAGACCATCGATTGTCTTGTGCAAAGGAAGGGTGTCTGCTGAGTCATTAGCCCAATTAGTGCTACTACAATTACTGTACAAATTGATATTATGGCAAAAGCAACGAAAGTCCATCATTAGTTTAAAAAAATGAAGGTCAAAACTATCAAACACCATAAAGAAACAAGCTCCACGGCAACCATCCCAGGAAACAAAGACCAAGAGCTACCTCTGCTACAGAGAATAAGTTTATTAGAACTATGGTTCGGTGGGAGAGAGATGCCAAAAAGAGTGGGAAGAGGAGCAGCTGCACTGGATTGCTAACATCACCATGCTGCAGGACTGAAGGTTACAGGAGATCTTTCATCCCCACTGCCAGACTGTTCAACACTACCGCTGATGGAGAACACAAGATGTCAACACTGAAGACATCCTACTGATTTGATCTTTCTTTAGCTACTGTATGAGCTACTGTAGATGAATTTCTCTAAAAGGCATCAATAAAGTTCATTCAATTCAATTCAGTTCAACCAGAATTAAGAGCCCCAGAAACCAAGCACCAGCATGTTAGATGGCATTTGACGATTTTGGGAACTGCATTTGGAGACACATTCAGGAGCAGATGTGTCCAAACATTCGACTAGCAGTGTACTAACTTTTGTAGGCTGGATGGGCAGACTCTCTCATTCTCATGTAGCTGGTAAAAGATGCTAATAGTGTCTGAATCAGTTCTGCAGCATCATTTGAGTACAGTTTTCTAAGTCTAGAGTGTTCATATCCAAACCATATGTGAGAATGCATTTTGTAAAGGTTGTGTCTCAGCAGATCAGTCTTCCCATTCAGAGTTATCTCATTCTGTGCTATGTTCATGTCTATCATGTTTGTTTGCATTGTGTTTATGCAGCACAAACAAACAATGCTCCTTTGAGATCAAAAGCTATTACTAGCTGTCTTTCTGCTGTTTGCACTAGTTTGATCAGAGATTTTTGTTTGAAAATTTACTGCTGCTCAGAAGAACTGATGAAAGTCTGTGTAAAACAAATAGATAAGAGACCTTTAAAAATAACAAGAAAACAGCACAAGTAGAGGTGAAAGCTCATCAATATGCATGACAAATATCCATTTCTAATTTTGAATGAGACCAGAAAAAGAATTTAGGATTAGACACTTATAGCTGAAAACAGTCTTTCTTAATAGCCCACGAGAATAGGTCAGAGGGTCATACAGGCTGTTTCATTTGATTCACTCGTACTTTGTTCTGTACAGTGTTTTAGTCTTTGAGCCAATCAAGTTAAAAAAATTTTGTTAAGTTAAAGCGTCTGCTACCCCAGGACAGCTAAATCTTATAAATACTGGTCTCAGACTGTCTTGACTTTGTGCTTTTGCTTTCTTTCATATTTGTCATTCCATTAATTTGTGGCCTGTAGCTCCCAGCCAAACAAGGCACGATATAAAGGAACAATTTAATCAGCAAGGTACAGGGCTTGAGAGAGCAAATCATTCTCAGTGTGGCTGGTGTAAAAATCACTGTTGCATAATAACTAGTTCTCAGGAGAATGCTGGCATTCTTCAGCACCTGCCTTTTTTCAAAGCAAGGGCAAAGCGGAATTGAGACACATTGAATGTAGTGCTTTTCTGAAAACCTGCAGTGGAAAATATAGATTTACTTTCAAAGATGCTCTAGTTTCTCTCCTTATTTTCCTGCATAAATTCTTGAAAGCTACCCAAAATTGGCCTTGGCACACGATGGTAACTGGCTCACCAGTGCCATCAGAGCCACTTCAAATTCATCCTCCTTGCTGCTTCACTTACGCTGAAAGTGCCTCTTCCTGCTCAGCAATGCTCGCTCTAATCTTATCAGAGCTTACCACTCTCAGCCAGCCTGACCTCCTCAATGCCTGCACTCATTTTATGATCAATGTGAAGATCACTTCCTGGGGAATAGAGGGAAAAAAAAATCCACCAATGTCTGTTATCAAGAGAAGGTGATGCACACTGGAGCTGAAAAAGGTATAGGTTTCCCTCCCCATTCTTGACAAGAGGGAGTGTGCTCCCATGGCCTGTCACTTCAGACAGGCCAAGCAGAACACAGGCCTGTTTCACTTGATCGCTGTTTCCCTTCACTCTCCAAATCACATGGAGAATTAGCTTGGTGAAACCCAGGCACGGTATGCAAGCTGAAATCTGTACTGTACTTCAGGAAGGCTGTATTGTCCTAAAGTAGCTAAAATGTGAATCCACATAAAAAAACTGAAAATAAATTATCATTGAGCCTGGAATTAGTATAAAACAATAAATCAAAAGACCAAAGAGCTGTGATATGTAGTAATCATTACAGTGCATATTACAAAAGGGTAGAACGTACTGTAGCATAAGTGACACTGACATGCTCTTTGTTCTAAGAGATTCAGCAGTTTTGAAGGAATAATGTTTGTTCTGAGGGCAAAAGAAAGGTAAAAAGGTCACAGCTCAATTTAAACAAATGAGGCTTATTTGGGAAAACAGTTGACATTACATTCAGTGCACCACTTAGGATTTAAAGCTCCAGAGGGCTTATTTTTGTATCATTAGGCAGATATTTAAGGATAACATTGTAATTCAAGTGATCTGTGCATCTTTGCAGCTCTCATCCACTGATAGTTTTGCTGCATTTTCCATATCGGCAAAAACATAATTTGTCCTTACATTCAGTTAATGCTTAGAGATGGAGGAGGGTTGTGTCTTTCTCCACTTGTAGCAGAAGCAACATTACATCTTCTCAAACAATTTTGATTTTATGGACAAAATACATAATACAAATAAGCATGGACTGTGTTTCTACATGACAATTTAATAACATACATTACTTAATATTTTACTCCATTTTTTTTGGTCACACTTTATTCATACTGGAAGATGCCAATGGCATCAATCAGCCTACTTGCCAGTCTTGACCTCATTGACTGTTGCTGGGCAATTGCAATGTGACGGACGTTACATTTGGAAGGCGTCTGAACGTTTTTCCACCTCCCTCAGAGTTAAAATATGCACACCAAAGTCCCAAATCTTATGCATAAAAATAGTTTAGGTCTGGAGGTGGTTGGGTGGGGATGAAAAGATATCTATTGTTGTTTCTGTTTTTTAATAATTACAAAATTGTGAGCATGATGGGTGTTACACAAAAAAGACACATGAAAATGTTATCAAATTGTTTAAAATTTCTCCAAAAACTATCAGTGATACAAATGATTTTAAACTCCTGGAATATTAGGGGACTAGTTTTGCTAATATACTGTACCGATTGTAGCAGAGCTCAGAAACAGAGGTAATAAGCAGGCAATTCCAAGATTAGGAAAAATTTTACATGACAGACGTTATGTGACAGATGTTATACTGCATTCACTGATGTGACTGACAATCTATAGACAATGTCATTCTGAAATATTTGTACATTATATTACTACATTAAATGACACCTATTCATGCATTTCTGGGTGCATTTCAGGAAAACTGGTAAACTTTGTAGCCTATATGCGATCAGACAATCCGCCAATAGACCTCATGCCAAACGAGAGAAAATTACAAAATCGGTCAAACCCAAAAATCAATTACAAAAAAACTAGGGCTGTCAAACAACTAAAATTTTTAATCTGATTAATCACAGGGTCACTGTGGATTGATTTTGATTAATCACATTTAATACCCATTTGTTGTTTTTCATTTTGTGGGAGCAAAAACACTCATGATAGAAGGTGATATAGACACTTGACTAAAATTACTTATTTTACATTAAAATGTATATTTTATGTAAAATAAGTGGTATATGTATATTTTTTCTAATTTAAACTTGTTTAACTAAAGGAAATTCCACCTGCTTTGTAAAACTTAACAGAACCTCTATTGTTCTGCTGAGATGTTTTTGCTTTTTACACTTGGTTTACTGCCTTCATAAGTAACTAATCTAATTTGTTTCAAAATGTGTAAAGACTTATACTTTTACATTTAAACTGACTTAGATGCAGTAAATACTAAAGAAATTGGCAGTGATGTAGGGTCAAACGTAGCATAAGATTTCATCACTTTTTCTTTGATATACGAGTTATTGTGCGTAAATCACGTTAATGCGTTAATCACATTAAAATTTTTTAATCTAATTAATCATTCAAATGTATTAATCCGGATTAACGCAATAATTTTGACAGCCCTACAAAAAACATATCACTAGCATCGGTGGACCTGATATACATCTGCAGTATGGAAAAGTATATTCAATATCATTTCACTGGCCTGTCTGACTGGAGCTTTTTCATCTTGTCATTTTGTTATGTCATTACACTGACTCCAAAAAATCAGAATAGAAAAACACCTAATGTAACTCTGGTATAATGTCTGCAACATGTCTATGAAGATTCTCAGTCATCCAGGTCATAGTATCCAAGGAGTGTGGTTTTCTTTCAGTTGACTGGACTGGAAATTTGGTTTGAAGATGTTTGGCTACCTCAGTTCAGAACTGAAGAAGTTTCCTGGATAGGTAGCGAAACGTCTTCAAACCAAATTTCCAGTCCAGTCGACAGAAGGAAAATCACACGCCTTGAATGTCTGCAACAGTTACAATTTATACTCCTCCCTCTTTGGTGTTACTGAGCTTGGAATTTTGTACATTACTGCCACCTACCAATGGATGCATTTCCTTGCATCAAACATCATGCTGCAATGCATTGTGGGTTATAGACACTTTTCTGTCAGTCTGCCCCAGGGCAGCTGTGGCTACAGATGTAGTTTGCCACCACCAGTGTGTGACTGGAGTGAATCAATAATGGATTCAGCGCTATATAAATCCAATCCGTTAATATTATAATTTGAGTGACTATCATTGTTGACTTGCTCACTCAGCCCTCTGATGGTCGATCCCAGCAAGTTCAACTCAGTTTGTCAGAGAATTACAGCAACATTTAAGATATCCACAGGGATTCCCAAGAAAAGTTGCTGAGGGGAAGTCAACAAAGGCAACTTAAATGACTATTGAAACATGGGGTAGTCTTCAGACTCCAGGAAGTACAATGGCATTATGGGTAGAATGCCTAGAAATGGCCTTGCTGCTGCAGCCACCTATGTGCAATGAACTGCTCATTGTTCTACACAACAGATAATTCAGTTCAGCACACTCCTTGTTCTATGGGTGTGATGGACATTACAGGACCCTTGTTTTGTGAGGGATGTTACATTGTGACGGACGTTACAGTTTTTCATACTCTCCCACAGCCTGGCTATTGAAGTCTGAGGCAGAATTGTCACATAGTTGACATGCCCCTGGCTACAGCTAAGAGAATATAAAAGGTTTTCTCAATATTCCATCCCACTTTTGTGAAACAAAAACCATTCAGAATTTTTGTGGCAGATGTTACATAAGCCACCAACATAAGGTCCAACCAATATTTCATCCACCTCCTTCAATTCAAAATTCAACAGTGGCACATAATCTCTTTTCCACTTAATTTTCACATTGGTCATATTAAATTTCATTTCAAATGCAAAGCCAAGTTAGTTGCTCGTTATTAGGCAATCCAATTTTGTTGGGTTTTTTTTGGGCATATTTTTATGTGAAATTGCACTTTGACAATTGACCGTCAAAATCCATGAGGAAAAGAGATATTTAATCATGAATTCAGCTTGATTCCTAAAGTTGAGGACCTTATGAATAAATTACATCCTTTTCAGGGGACTAACATTGAAATGACCTTTTTCCTTGCCATATCCCACTTTTCCTGGAATTAACCTGTAAATTTGGCATCTCCCTTCAAGTGTAATCACGCAATCAAGAAAATCATATAGTTTTACCTTTAACTTAAGGTTAAGGTCACACTTTTTGAAAGTGACAAAGGTCTTGGGATGACACAGTTTTGTTGTAAGCTTGGTGACCCTCCATTCCCCTCTCCATTCAAGAGGAATCACACCAACAAGAAAATCAGATAATTTCACTGCAGAACCTGTACCTCAAAACCAGGGTCACCCATTTTCAAACTTGACCAAGATTGTTATCTAATGCACTTTTGGTGTAAATTTGGTTACCCTAGGCCTCTCAATTTAAGAGTTATCCCACTAACCAGGCAGTGTATGACACCACCTGCCTGTCTCTGGCAAAAAAAGCTTACTATGAAAATCTGTCAGACCTACAAGGATTTACTACATTTTGTCTACCAAATAAAATCACACATTTTGAGAGCTGCGTATTTGGTCATAACTACTGTCAGGAATTAATACTATAAGCTGTTATGGATTGAAAACCTTGTCTAAGAACCCTGATTTACATAAACACGTCTGTGGTTTCTAGTCGCTGTGAGGACTCCTGTTGGCCCCTCCCCTGCTGTGTCATCTCCCTTCTGTGTAACTGTGTGAAGTCCTGTCTGTCTCTCGCGGCTGCTCCCTCTCCTCTCTGATATCCCCATCTGTTTCCAATTCCCCAATCACCGCTGTGTATATAAGCAGCGGTGAATCCCCGTGTTCTTTGCTGGTTCGTTGTGTGTATGTACGTGTGTGCGACTACCCTCGTCCTAGCCGTCATCCTGTTCTGTTCCCGACCCTCATCCTGTTCTGTTCCCGACCTGAACCCGTCTGTCTTCCCGGTTCCGACCTGTTTCCCCGTTTGGATATTCTGCCTGCTCGGTTCCTGACTTTGGACTGTTTCTGGATCATCTGTCTGCTCGGCCCCTGTTACTCTTCGCTCGTTTTTCGACCTGACGTCTCGCTCTGCCCTTATCGTACCGCTGCCTCATATTAAGTATATTTGTTGTTGTTATTATTATAATAATAATAATTATTATTATAATAACTATAATTATAATTGTTGTCATTATAATTATAGTTATCATCATTATTATTATTATAATAAACTCTATTATATTGAACTCCACTCTGAGTCTGGCGCATAAGTCTCCGGTCTGTCAGTCCGCGTATCAGTCGTGACAGTCACTAAACACAGCTTAATCATAACTTCTCACAATATGTTACAGACTGAAAAATCTCCTTTTGACCAAAATATGTAGACACCATATGGTCCAATAAAGATAACTAAATGAACTGATCCTGCTGCCCTCATGTCTTTACCCTGTGCTCATGTCTACAAGTAGATAACAATCTAATGAAATTCATGAATTCGTATACATGAATTCATTAAATGACAAGGAGAGCATATTCAAATGCACCAGTGATGACCCCAGGAAGTCAAACCTCTTTATCTTGCATCCTTCTAAGTAAGATTTGGGAACAGCATGCAAACCAAATGTGGAAAGAAGAAGCTACAATAAAAAAAAAATATATATATATATATATATACTGTATATATACATAAACTCGACATCAATGATAATCTAATCAGAAAGATGTATTCCTTGTATTCAAATTATCGTCTTCCAAAGGTGACATTTTGCACAGTAAAGCAGATTAAATGTCAGTGCGGTCCAAACACCCAGCCCTGGAAAATTCATTGTACATGTGCAGGACAAAATGTCTAACACCATTAAGCTCAGATGAGGTCACACAATGACATGACCTATTTTAGACTTTTTCAGCACAGTATGAATTTTTTTGTCATGAAAGTACAAGCAGTGGAGCTTCTGTCAATATTTCAGTAGAGCCTGGTGTCACTGACAGTCACCACTGTTTTAATTACTCCACAGAACTTACAGTAAGTGGAGCTGACACCTCGATAATAAGCCTATGTGTTATGGGAGTTCATTTGACACAGTGATAATGCATTTGAATAAAATGATTACTTGTCTAAACAGCCACCTGTCTATCATTCACACAGACTAACATCAGGGCAAGCTGCTGGGACTGATAGGCAGAAGAAAGGTCTGATGAGTGTTTACATGCAAATTATGTCTGGAATGTGTTTTAATCAGTACCCGGGCTAAAAGGAAGCATTCTGTATAAGAGATTCAGGATTAAAAACAGGTTACTACCCTTTAAATGCAAACTGAATGTGGACATAGAATAGAAAAAACCCTCAGGGGACTCACAACTTAAATATTCACATAACAAAGAGAGAGGAGAGTCAAGGATCAAGCCGTATCTGCACAGCAAAAAATGGCACAAAGCAGACAGAGCAAAGGATTATGGGAGGTCTAGGGATGAAAAAACAAAGTCAGCAAAACAAAATGATTCTGAAAAACAACAGCATCTCTTCTCTATTCTGAGTAAAAGCTACACTGTTGATCACCCACTTTCCATGTATAAGAGACAACCTCTCAAGATCCCCCTCCCCCCAGCATTTGTCTCAGAAACTGACATGGATGACAGAAAAAAAGAGAGGAACGAGGGAGCGAGGGAAAGGCTGAGTGATGGCTTGTGTGGGCCCCTCACTGTCTCCTTGCATGTACTTAGGATCTGCCAAACCTCGTGTGATATTAATGTCATCTGCCTTTTGTAATTTGACTTGGGAGTTCAAATGTTGTCTCGGCTTTGACTCTCTCATGTCTGCAGGGTTTTACGTCTCCCTCACAAAAAAAAAATCAGAAAAAGGCATGTTGGGCTTCTGTTTCAAGCAGATGCCAGATGCACCTCACTTCCTACCATAAACTGGAATGAGTCTGCCTCTTGCAGGGGTAGAAAAAAAAGGTAATTTGGCAGCAGCTCTCCATATTTCCCTGCAATATTTCTTGTGTATGAAGTGGTAAATGGGAGTCTTAACTCATGGAATGCACTCTGGTGAAAGTCATAAACTCACTGCTTCCTGTGAGGGATTTGTTTGTGTTGAAAACCTGATACATGCCTAGGATGTGTTTGATAAATGCTGACAGTGTCCAGCAAACACAGAGTGAGTTAGCTGGAGTGAGTTAGCTGGTGAGAGGACAATAAGTTGGTTGAGTGGGCAAACATGCCAAGGGCTCAAGGCTACAAGAAAAATACAATATACTAGTACTGCTACAGCACTGCACTTTAGGATAAGAAAAAAACAATACTTTCAGTAGTTGTTCTCAAGAACTTGTGTGCATTTCTTTGTGGAGCATGTCAAAATGAAAGCTCATGTGCCTACAACTAAAGATGGATTGCTGTTTTGTTTACAATTAGTCACATTTTAAACTATTACCCAGCACACAGCTACAGTATATGAAGTGGGATCTTGGAAAGGTAAGTGAAAAATTAGAAAAATCTTGCAGTCACCAAAGCCATCAAATGCTAGCCCAGGTACTATGAATTGGCATTTTCCAAGGCTCCTAATGCTATTTTTACATGTCCTCTGTAGCAGAGGTAGCTCTTTGTGTTCATTTCCTGAGCTCATCCTCATGACAGCCAGTTCCATCATAAACACATTCATTCATTTGAGATATTTTGGATTGACTGACCTTAGTTTTCTGAAAGTAGTGATGGACTGTCTTTTCCATACATGGCTGGGGTGTCTGAAAAACTGAGGAGAATTTTCAACAAACACCACATTCCTGTTCATTTCAAACCTGGCAACACCTTAAGACAGAAGCTGCTCCATCCTTAGAACAAAATACCCAGACACAAGCTGGATAATGCAGTTTATGCAGTCTGATGCAGTGAAGAATGCTCAGAACTGTACATTGGGGAAACCAAACAACTGCTTCACAGGCGAATGGCCCAACACAGG
>JAQQAE010013414.1:0-12762 GCA_029823295.1 Pseudamia nigra | reverse complement strand
CAGACAACCATTCACACTCACATTCATTCCTATGGACAATTTAGAGTGACCAATTCACCTAACCCCCTAGTGCATGTCCATTAATATCATGTTTTGCATTCATCTTCCTGCTGTAAACTACAGAATAAAAGCCTCAGTCCCTGATATCCAGTGATGTTTGGGGTGATTTTAGAAACAAACAAACTCAATCTCTGATAAAACTGCTGACTCTACCTGAGATCACCTGGAGGAAATGCATCATGCACAAATTTATTTGTGTCTGCATGATGACACCATGTTTCCTCCTGTATCAGTACACACAGGCACACACACATACACAGGGATCACTTTTGCCAAGTCACAGTACAAAACAGTGACCTATCGACTGGCCTTGGAACCCGACACACAAACACACCTCATGCACAGGAATAGATGATGATGATGCAGCTGAAGATGCAACTGTAGAGGGCAGATGGAGGAGAACTGGAGAGGAAAACAGAAAAATGGGCTGTAAAGAGGAAGGACATACAGTATGGGAAACATGATGAAGAACGGATACAAAAAAAATGAAGAGATTATAAAAGTTCCCGAAAAACAAGACAGAACAGAGGAGAGAAAGGAAGAGTGACCATACGTGATGAGATGGAAATCAGGGTCGTTTTAAACCCATACACAGACGACAGCTGCATATCAATCAGTTTTATCGGCCTATTACAAGCATCCATGCGTGCGCGCGCACACACACACTCCCTTGCCCACTTGTTTTTTTCCCTCATCACCCCTGGTCGTGCAGACTGGCAGAAAAATGCACACCCTACAGCTGTGATGCCATTGGCCAGCAATGATGTCATCTCCTCCTGGAGGTTGAGCAATGAGCTTTCCAATTGGCTGGCTGAAGCAGACAGTAGGAGAGCAGCGCTGAGGTATCAATTCCATTCATACAGAGGCAGCGGCGGCGCATGAGAGAGTGTGTGTGTGTGTGTGTGTTAGTGGGGGTGTGTGTGTGTTTGTTTGAAGGTGTGTGACCACTCCCCACTTAGGCATACAGGCAGAGCTATTAAAGCCGTGTCCATCATTCAGACACAGACAGTACCTGCTGTGATGGACACTCTCTGCCACTCACTCCTCAACTC
The DNA here is from genome assembly GCA_029823295.1 of Pseudamia nigra. Classification (NCBI taxonomy): domain Eukaryota; kingdom Metazoa; phylum Chordata; class Actinopteri; order Kurtiformes; family Apogonidae; genus Pseudamia; species Pseudamia nigra. The sequence goes on along the minus strand of JAQQAE010013414.1, from coordinate 11,650 downwards.
ACAAAAGCACATTTTAACATTTCACTCACACTTGTACAAAAGCACACCATCAAATATGCAAATAATCAAGCATGCATACACACACGCTTGCACATGAACAGCTGAGGGGGTTGGGAGGGTATCTGCGATGGGTGTTGTCTCCCTGTTGTTACCGGGCTGTTGTCATGGTGACGCCGATGGAGCTTTTAGTGCTAGCTGGGACTCTCACTTTGTACCAAACTGCAGAGAAACACATGCTCGCTCACACCTCGTTTTACTGATGTGTGCACGTGCACACCTTCTGAGAGCAGCCGTGCCCTTGCTGTTGAATACAAAGTAAAACAAAAAAAAAAAAAACAGACTTCCAGAAAGGGGCTCGTTTCAAGTGTGTAGAAGTGTGTATGTGTGCAAAGGTGTCAGTGTAAACACTCCCATGAGAGACACTAGACACATTTCTCCGAGAGATGCTTAAGGGAAATTAGCCCGTGATAGCCTGTTACAGAGTGCTGTGCATTTCCTCCGCTTCTTCTCTTTCTTTTTTTCCTCCTTACATGAGTTCCACCTCCCCCCCCCCCTCACCCCCTTTATTTAGAGTATGAGATCACTCGTGGGTTCGCAGTCACCAGAATAGCTGCTAGGGTTTCCTCCGATGATTCACATGCAAGTACAGGATGCAAAACGGGCCTCGATAGTAAAGCTGCAAGTTTCTATGACAAGCATACACAAGTCGGATACACACAAATATCCATGATGTCTGCTATTCAAGCAAGATAACCCACTTTGAGATATCCTGATAAGAGCGTTATTGACTTTCTGGATGATGTTTTCTGCCTGTGCGCCACCCATTCGTCTTTTTTATCTGGACATTTCTATTGCGTTCTTAATACATAAAAGAGACATACTAGCCAGTCTCCACATCCATCTCCCCCTGTCTTTCTGCTTTAATAAATCACTTTCACTACAACATCATAATTATGCATATCCATGAGTTATATGTGTTACAACACATGATTTGTGTGCCCACGCTCCATGAAATCTATCTCATTACACTAAAGTATTAATCTAATTTGATTCGAATTATGTCTAGCAAAGATGTGGAATATCAGTTCACTAAATCTGTTTAATCTGCAATCAGAATCTGGAGCACATTAACACCCCAGTCTCTTCCATTCTAACCGAAAAATGTTATCAGTATCAGTAAGTGCATGTCTTAGGATAAGAAGAGAGGAAGGGAAAGGATACCATCTTAAAACATCACATTAATACAGGTTTAATGTTGAAAAATAAATACATAATTGTGAATAAATCTAAATCTAATTCATAAAAAGTGTATTTGTCTTGTCTTCTCTTCATTTTCTCATATTGTAAGGGAATGGCCACGTGTCAACTTAATGGCCAGTCCTCTAATAAGCTCTAATGAAAAGGATGTATGCATGTATGTTCAGGCATGTGCACGTGTGAGAATGTGAACATGTGCAAATGAGAGAGTGAGGGTGTTCATTGCCATTCTCAGCTGCTCTCTGCAGATCACCCAGAGACGCTTTAACAGCTCTGGGTCTTTTCATAAAAGAAAAACATGCATTCAAATCTCAATGGAGGTCGAGGGCCTTTTGGAATTCAAACACACGTTCCCCAAGGGGATTTATTAGGAATGAGAAAAATATGAGGTGTGAGTGCTAGGAAAGCTTAACTGGAAGAAAGCACTTATTCAATGCCAACAGGTTGATGCATTTTTAGCATAAACAAAGAAATTATTTGATAAGTTAAATTTATTAATTTTTAAATGTACTTCATTCTAAATTAAAGTAAAATTTTTGGAAATAATATAAACACATTTTAATCCATTATTTAGCATTTAAGGCCTCATTCAGACACCAGATCTCTCCTTCTAGTGAGTACACATAAATATACAGCACAGTGAATGCATAAAATAACTCAAGGGAAATAGTAAAAGAAGTGTAAAAAAAAAAAACAACAATAAGTAAGCAAAATGACCATACAACAATGTGTAATGCATACTCCCTCAGGTCAAGAATGATGTGAAACGGCAACAGTTTCTTAAACACCTTCAAAAAGGTGTTAAAAAGTAAGATTTGGCTGAAATTTGGTTTCACAAATAGTGATTTATCCCCAAACCTTTAGTTGGATTAAGTGAATAGATGAGCATCAGGATCATCTGAATGTCTATAAAAGCAGCAGCCTCCAGATTGTTGTTACTATGGCCATTTCAAACCAGAAGGCCTTACTTTTTGTCGTAAACAGTGGGAATTTAAAGCATGAGCGCACACCTTCCTGTGCCGAACAGCTTATTTGTTTCATTTGGGAGATGTTAGCCTTTAAAGCCGCAGCCGGTTTGCGATCCAGTCTGTGCATTCTCCGAGTTCAGAGAGGGTCAGAAGATGAAGGGAGAAAACAATTGCCAACCTCCTGCTCCAAATCCTTGCACTATGCCACACTCCCTCTCAGCTGTGTCTTTCCCAGCATATGTTGTGTGCAGTTACAGAGGTGTGGGCACTGGGATATGGCATTTCTAAAGACTTCAGAGAACAGAGGTAGTCATGAAAGAAGCACTGCTGAGCAGAGGAGAGGAGAGGAACCTGAATATTGCCGCCCCCCCCTCGGCCAAATAAAAAAGTGAAATACAGTGGAACCCCGGGTTACGAGGAAGACATTGGGCAAATTTTCGTACCGACTCACGGGCAAAAACTCGGGTTGCGAGTAAAATAGTTCCCGAGAGCGAGAGGAAAGCGTGCTACTCACCAACCGATCTGAAAAGCAGACGTAAAACTCGTGCTGTGTGGTGCTTCATATTTGTGCCTTTTATCACCTTAAATACTGCTTTGTTTTGTGTTTTGTCATCATGGGGCCTAAGAAGTTGCTGGTGGTGAGAAGAAAACCCGTAATATGACGTTGATGCAGATGATCAGTGGAGCAGCGGATGATGAGGAGGCGGTTACGACAATAGCAGAGATTAGATGTTGTCTCACTATAAACTGTTCCGGGAGTTCATTGAAAAAAAATAATAAACACCCCGAGAAAGTGCACACTGGTCGTGTATTAGATCAAGTGAATAACATTTTCCTAACATTTTAAGGAGTAGGCAGAGGCAAAACCTCTTTGGATTTGCTATTTTAGCAAAAGATCATTGCCTATTGAAAGTGATGATGCTGATGATGATGAAAGTGTGGCAAAACAGGCCAAAACAAGTGAATTAAAAATCAGAAAAGGAAAAAAAAAGAATTGTATGGGAGTTTCTTGGCTCTTGGAACAGAATAATTGGTTTTACATGTATTCTAATGGGAAAACCGGGCTCGGCTCACGAGTCTCCCGCTTCACAAGCTTGATCCCGGAACGAATTAACCTCGTAACGCGGGGTTCCACTGTATTTAAAACCCATAATGCAGCCTAACATAAACTCTACTCACCACTACACAGTCTTGAAATGTATTGTAACATGTAAAAAGCAGGACGTAAAATATGTAAATTACACACAGTGATTACTTTAACTCTTGCATCTTTCTTTCATCTTCAGGGCATTTTCATCTCCACCTGCAGGAAGGCGTTCTTTTACAGCGAGATAATCACTCTCCTAGACTTTGATTAAATACACAGCAGCATATGCCACGGGTTTATGTTCCTGTGTAATTCTACTTTAAAGCTTTCCTCCGTCAGCAGAGAGAGGAGACGATTACATGAAGCGCTGAGGCTCTGTGATCCTGGCCTGCAGCTATACGTCATGATACCAAGAGACCAGCCAGGTTTTTGCATTTTTACTTATTTGACTGGTGATCATGCTAAGAGCTTGAGTTTACTGAACCATGCAGCACCTCCAGACACATTTCTTCTGGAGGTTATCTTTACAAAAAGCTGACACTAACTCATATTAGAGTAATGGCATAAATGTCATGAAGTTTTTAAGATGAGAGTTGGGGAATAAATTGAAATTTACTGTTATTGTGTCATGTTGTGATATTTTAATGGTGAACATTTTATCTTTAGACAATCATTACAGTGATAGAAATTTAGATTACTCCCATCTTATTCACTTGATTTATTTTGACTTCTCATTTGATTTATTTTAATTATTTAATAACCAAAGTAAATCAAACGGAGCAAAATAAAGCACCAAATCAAAGACTATACATGTTTTCATCTTTGGTGCTTTGTCTGCTTTGTCATTTTTGTTTTTTTCCATCTTTTTTCCTCTGTTGTCTTTTTAGTTTTTACTTTTTGCAGTTTCTATGTGTTATATTTGTTTTACATCTTTATCACGTTTTTGCATATTTGACATTTTTGTCTGTTTACACAGTTTTTTTTTGTCCTTGTGTCTTTTTTCATTTTCATCTTTTACATCACTCACTTGTTTGGTCTCTACATTGCTTTTGTCTTTTTTGCATTTTTCTCTAGTTTCCTTCTTGTTGCATATGTAAATTATTTAAAACATTCACTCAGGACCAAAACTTGCCCTTTAAAAGGAGGATACAGTCTGAATTTATCATGCCTATTTACATGAAAGTTTTCATTTTTGGATGCGTAACCTGAGGTGATTTCAAATATGCATCATTAACCTTCCAAGCATATCATGATTTGAAAAGAAAAAGAGGTTCAGCGAGCATCAACCTATCTTTTAATGTGCATATAATCTTTACCAGTTGATGAATCCAAGTGTGCCGTCTTCCTTTCCGAGTAAGAGGTGGCTGAATGACCTGCGACTGAAGCACCACTTAACTACTGACGTTTTCTCCAACCTTCTAAACCAAGATGAAGATTAAACGAGGCCTGTGCACAATGCATCACAAAGACAAAGGACTGCCACTGAAGGAGACACCATAGCGGAGTCTGAAAATGGTGTTATGGCAAAAATACTTCCCTTAGTGGTATACTTGAGTCACTATGTGTTTGATAGGAGTTTGGAAGTTGCATCTGCATTGGATAGTTTAAGTTGGTTTTTATTTTTAATGGATGCCTCATAGGAAGACAGTCTCTGCTGGTGGCCTGGCAACCACTCAAGAAGTTTTAACCCTATAATGTGTGTATTATATTTGATACATGAATTTCTTAGACCTATTGCATCACCATATGGTAAAAACTTTGCTCAACACCCTGTTGAATACAATCTGCTACTTGTCTTTTGCCCCCAGGTGGAGGTGAATTATGTTTAACGGCCACTGTGTCAAATATGAACAATTTTTTTTTTTAAAAACAGATGCAAATTATTTTTGTTTATTTTAATTAGATTTTGTTAAAAGGGGCAAATAAAGGCTTCAGATTTTTTTTAAAATCTGAATTTTCTGTGCATTATTTCTTGGGTCAGGCTTTGTAGGGTTAAAATATGAACACATTTCATCACACTCGTGACCCCATCAAGACTAATCGTTTCACCACTGAAACACAGAACAGAAAACATCAGATGGCGTCGCAGCTCTGGCGGGTTTGGGTTGTTTTCAACTTGCACGGGATGAAATGGTCCCGGTTACTGTCTCGAGGAAGACAACGTGAATCCTGGGTTAATGACTCAGTCGGTTAAAGCCGAGCAGAAGAAGTTTCCACAGAGACATTTCAGTCCTGTAGAAGAAGCGTTTGTGGAAATGCTTTATGTCAAAAAGCCAACAGGTTAAATGTACACGTAGCTGTTTTTCCAATTGTGCATTATTCTGTTAAAATAAAGTACTGGAGCAAAAACGGTCTTTTTTTACTGTTGCAAAATTAAAACCACCAGGTGTCCATAGATTTTTTGCTTAGTCTATGTATAAAGGAGATATATTGGAAAAAAAAAAAAAAGGATTCATGTTCTTCTCCTGTTATCAAAACAGGACAAGGTCTGAAAAATAACGTTCAAGTATTAGAACTGTAGAGGAGTTCAAATGACAGGATGCTAAGATTTCTGTATATTTGTGACATCACAAATATACAGACCTACCGGGACCAGAAATTTAAAATATACCTTTAAATACACCCTGTGCAAATGACCTTGTCTAAATGTTTCCTTTAAACATTCGAAGTGTTTAGGCCACACCAATTACCGTATTTTCCGGACCATAAGGCGCACATAAAATACTACATTTTTCTCAGAACTCGACAGTGCTTCTTACAGTCCGGTGCGCCTTATGTATGGAAAAAAATCCATTTGGAGGGTGTGCCTTGTAGTTGGAAAAATACGGTATTTGTGTGTCAGTTAAAATGTGTTACAATCAATGAGTGACCAGGAATTATGAATTGATCAAATATACAAACATTTTATTCTAGTGCCCAGGTTCACTGTCATATGTACTGACAAAACAGATGATGATTAAAGAAATGGAGAGAAGCAGGATGTCAGATCCATTTTTGTGGACACGAAACCGTCTATTTGTAAATGTGACCCTTTTTTGCCTCTTAAGGTATGTAATGAATAATAATGACACTATCTATGAGCAGATATAAACAATGCAGCTTAATCAAAGCAACGATTTGGCAATCACACTGATGAATAATGCTGCGATTTCTCTTTCCTCAATCGTCTTCGGGCCACGAAACATGAGAAGTGAGTTATGTGTATCAAATTCCCACCATCCACGCTGTTCACATCCTCTCCGTTGACATTAGCAACCCTCAGGGCTCGGTTGCCAAGCGGGTCACAGCGAGCTTCAAATCACTCCCAGACGCCTCTTTCTCACAGACACACATGAGAAACACAAGGGGCCCCTTTCCACTTCCTGTGCGACGCAGGACGGCGAAATAAACCCCCTCGTTTCATACAGCGGAGATGGAAATGGATTTATTGGAATAAGCGGCAGCGCTAAGTTGAGGTTAACATGTTAAATCAATGAAAACAAACATATATATGAATTTGTTTTTCAACATATAGTTATGAATCTGGCCAGTGGATAGTGGTAAATAATACTGCTCAGATAGAGCCAACTATCCTGAACACCGTGCGCCATGTCATATGAAGACCTTATGTTCATTTGTGCACTCAGCACAAACACACACACACACACACACACACATACATATATACATTTAGAAACACGGGTTTACATGTATTTACATATCAGATTGTGTTGTTCTTAGCTGGATATGGACTCCTTCCACTTGCCTATGTCATCACACAGGTAACTGAGTAAAACACTATCACTACAATATAACACTTTATAAAAGTGGATGCTATACATACATACAGACATACATATATTCCATACATTATAGAAGCATAAATGACCTAAAATGTGCTGAAAATGTTTATTGAAATTCACAGCGTTGTAGAAAATAAAGGTAATTTCCGCCCATTGATTGAGTTTTACCTCATTTTGTAACTTATTGCCCCGACACTGAGCAATATTGTGACACTGGAGATGATTCAGGTTTTAAAGCTTACATTTTTGGCTTAGAAACTGTTGCAGAAATTTGTCTTGAAATCTAGAAATATGCATCATAACCCCGTCATTTCAAAGTCAGTAGGTCTGTTGAACATTTGGGTTAAATGTCAGAACGAACTGCTGGGGTTAAAGGTTCAAGATGTAGGATTAGTGCATGTTGTGTGTTTACGTGGGGTTTGTGTTTAATGCTGGGAGCCAGTGTTTACATTAGTGACTTTATTCGTAAACTAACGGTAGCTAGCGTACACTGCCGTAGAGGACGTTCATGATGAAAACAACCCGAGTGCTGCATTTACACTGGCTGTATCAACCAACACAGTCATCAGCTGGGGATATTACTCAATGTCAATAAATGACTCTCAGCACAAAACAGAAAGTCCAACATCATAGAAGAACATGAGCACGAGTCTTACATCCAACACAAACCGAAGACATCCTCAGTTTGTTCAAAGATCTAAGTGTATAAACCGCTCTTTATTTTCTTCGAAGTTTCCCTTAAAATATGTCATAATGTAAAATTAGTCTTAACTGACCCAACAGAACCCCCTCTCTCCCCCACCCTGCATTTAACCCCTCCTAGTGCATCAGGAGCAGTGGGCTGCCTCTGAATGATGATGTAACAGGAGAATGAACCTAGCATACCCATGCACTAGTCTGCATTTATATTGCATTATCACAAACTAGTTTAATTATGAATGAGATCAGGTCATTCTGCGAGGAAAGGTGTTTGTAGAAGAGCCAAGTGCTTGAAATCAAGGTTTAAAATTAAGTGTAGGTGATTTTTAAGTGATCATATAAGTCACTTTTGGCAACTGGCGTTAACGCTTGAAAATGATAAAAAGTGGTTTTCATTCATGAAGATTATCTTACTGAATAAAACATCTAGCTTCCATAATTCTAATCCTAAGGGCAAATGCAAAAATCCAATTGCAAATCCCATTACAACTTCCAGGTTCTAAACATACAACCACAGTTTCAAAAAGTTGGGTCACTTTACAAAATGTAAATCGAAGCAGAATGCAATAATTTGCAAATTTCGTAAACACATATTTGATTCCCAATAGAAAATAAACAACAGATTAGATGCTGAAACTAAGACGTTTTACCATTTCATAGGAAGTATTAGCTCGTTTTGAGTTTGGAGGTAGCAACACATGTCAAAAAAGTTGGAACAAGGGCAACAAAAGGCTGGAAAATTAATTGGCACAAATCAAAAACAACCAGGAGAGCGTTTGACAAATAATTAGGTTAGCAGGTCGTGACCGGGTATAAAAGGAGCATTTTAGAGAGACTCAGATGTAAAGGTTCACCAACCAAAATGTTCCTCAATGTAAAATTGTAAAGACTTTGAAAATCCCCCAATCTACAGTGCATGACATTATGAAAATATTCAGAGAATCAGGAAAAATCTCTGAAATCTGGATCTTCAGGCCCTCAGGAGGCACCTCCAGTTGCTTTTCTAACCTTTTGCTCCCCCCGTTCCAACTTTTTTGAGATGTGTTGCCGCCGTCAAATTCAAATGGAGTTAATATTTTCAACGAAATGCGAAAATGTCTCAGTTTCCACATCTGATATGCTGTTTATGTTCTATTGGGAACAAAATACACGAGCAGCCAAAAGTTTGGGGCCACCCCAGATTTTTTAATATATATGTCAAACTGGCCATTTTTTCATGCAAAGAACAAGACAAAAAAAACAATATTTACAGGTGAGGAAGGGATATTTCAGCACACAATTCAGATTTTAAATTGGCAAAGAAGCATATGTCACTCTAAGCTTTTGGCATAAGTGGAAAACAACAGAAAAAAATGAAACTTAAGCCGAGCTATGTGAGTGTTTGTGAACTGCTCCGAGTGCAGAGCCAGGCTCAGGGCGCCCAGAATTAGCTCAGTGATTAAAGCAAAAGGAGGGTATTTTGATTAAGCCAAAGTTTGTTTTTTTGACAAAAGTTGGTTTCATCATTGTTAAATAAGTATTTATATTAGCATAGTTTTTTTCTTTTTTCTTTGCCTGTTTGACAGATGTATAAATAAGTCTGGGGTGTCCCCACACTTATGACTGGTAGTGTTGCAAATCATTGCATTATGTTTTTTATTTCCCTTTTAATTTCATTTTATTCACATGTCAACCTTTCTGGGACTGGTGTCCACGCAGCAGTCTCCAACCCGCCGCGCTTACATACGTAGACTGAACAGTCACTGTCTTCGTGACCTTGGGATGTACAGTATGTTTCTGAAAGGCATGAACCAGACAACGCTGCTCTTCACTGAAAACCAGCAAATGGACTCAATAGATTCTAACTTCAGGAAAAGACACCGTGAAATCATTCACGTGGATCATTGAGAATTAATTGTTTTTCAGTTGCAAGCTTTCGTCTTTTCCACGTCACAGAATAACAAACTCTTGGGGACGGCAAAATACTCATCTCCCATCATTCCCTTTGACAGTGAGGGGTCTGCTTTTTCCTTCCGTTAACGTCGTACATCCTTCCCAGAAGTGCTGCCCTTTACAGGAATAGCATGCTTGGCTACTGAAGGAGAGTCATTTATAGTTAGTGTTCAGCTGCATCCTGTTCAGGACTTCTCCTCCTCCTCCTCCTCCTCCTCCTCCCCCTGTTTTTTCGTGTCACTGGGATTGGGAAATGACTGTGTTTGTCACAGGAAGTTTAACCTGCTGAGAGGCTTGGTCAGAAAGTTGTGCATCGAATCCTTTTGCTCCTTACGTACGCGGCTTCTGAATGAAAAACGTAGTTAAATGATCTATATATTTTACGTAGCATCGGATGCATGTTAAAAGCAGCTGGAGATACTGAGAAGCTAGACGTTCCACACGGGAGTGTTCAGTCGCTGTCTTTCCTGATGCTGCGGTCAGTGTGGAGGTTGTTGGGCTCCGGGCTTTTACACTGGATACTGGTTCCGTTCATGGCGCCGATGCTGCTCAGCTGGTTGTCAGAGTAGCACCAGCAGCACAAACACGACTTGAAGAACATGTGAAAAGGGCAAGGGGAAAAAAAAAATCATGTTAGCACAACATTTTCATGTTTGCAGCTCTACATTTCTCTTCCTTCTCACGACTCCTCGAACATGCAAACTGGAGGCATGGCTTATCTCCAGTCCCAGTCCGCTTGACAGACATTTGCCAGCATGACCTCAGCTCATAGAGTAAAACCATAAATCCCCACCAGACTGCTTTTACATGTTGCTCATTGAACGTCATCACTATCTGAAGACAAAGGGCTGAGTTCACTGTTTACTTTATCAGCCAGACTTGTGTCCTAATGTGTACGAGAGATAACGAGAAAATGTATGAGTCTGTTTTGGAGCTGTGCGTTACCTTGAAGCAATTCTTAAACTTCTTGCTGACAAAGTAGAGGATAATGGGATTTATGCAGGAGTTGATTGTGGCCATGTTGATGCCAAGGTAATCCAAGACCAACAGAAAACTGAGAATAAAAACATCCTTTTAGAGCAGCACAGCGAACACTTCTACCTGTTATTTTTACAAAGTCCTTACTCATGTTTCCTGAGATAAATACACCTGTAAGTGAAGAAATTTACTGCACCTTTACAAAAAAAGCATCTTCCTGAGAGGAATTTTGCAGAAGACTTTTTACTCTTACTCAGTTACAAAGGTGGACTTCTATCAGCTAGATCGCTTGTCAGTTAGATAAGTTAGTGAATAATGATGTTGTAACTCACTTGAACAGCTCACAGCGCGACTCGTCGTCGGGATAGTACACCACCTTCTTCAAAATCCTGCTGAGATGCAGCGGGAACCAACAGAGGGCGAAAATGAGGACGAGGCAGAAGACGGCTTTGGCCACCTCCCTTCTCTGCAGGAACAAAAAATGTAATGTGTCATCATCGTTTATATATTGGAATTTAAAAATTTAAAAACATCAGCTGTGTTAGAAATATTCAGATTGCTTTGGAGAAATAAGGGTTGTCTTTGTTGAAACGATAAAGAGCTTCACATGCTCTGGCCACTTTATTAGGTACAGTACACTTGTTAACACAAACTGCAAATGTCTAATCATCAAATCACATGGAGGCAGTTACGTGCTTCTAGGCACGCATAAACAAAATAGGGTGATTTACATGACTTTTTAAACATGATGTTGTTGTTGGTGCCTGGGCTAATAAATAAAAGTTTAAAAATTAACCAATGAAAATCAGACATTGCTTTTGAATTGTAGTTCAACAGAATTATTTTAAAAAACAAACTTATGAAACAGGCCTGGACAAAAATGATGGTACCCCTAGAAAAGACTGAAAATAATGTGACCATAAGGACATGTTGAACCAAGGTGTGTC
>JAQQAE010013413.1:0-12762 GCA_029823295.1 Pseudamia nigra | reverse complement strand
TGCTTTAGTGACTGGTTGGAGAGAAAACCTGCAGGGTCTCGGCCCTTTATGGCACGAGTTTGACACCCCTGCTCTAGAGTTATATAAAAATACTGATAAATTATACAGTGAGTTTAAGGTGGAAATGTCCTTATTCATGCAAAGGAGAAAAACACAATTCAGACAAATAGAATGGCACACAGATGTCTTCGTCTACCCATTTAATACTGCTTTTAAATATTTATAGGCAAACATCTCACTTTGTGTCATCACTTGAGTCACCATGATACAGCATAGACATGATTTATTCAGTTTCTTTTATTTGTAGAAGTAAACTCTTAACTGGCACGTGGTACCTGTTTTATAGCATAATTAGTGACTGAATATAACAAGCCTTGGTGAGTAACAAATGTCAGGACCAAGTTTGACATTTTCCTTTGCTACCAAAACTGATGAATTGTAACCTTTAGGGCCACCCCAGTAGCTCACGTCCACATCGCCTAGGCCTGATCAGGCACAGCCCATGGACCCCCGCTGCTCCCCATGCCTCCTTACTGCACATAACTAAATGACAGGAAGCTAGGTGGAGGCCCCAAAAGCACAACAGACCAGAGTTTTATGTATATTAAAGAGGCTTTATTCAAAACATTCATAAGAGTCACGGGGCTCCAGGAACGGGGATGTCTGGTAGGTGAAAACCAGCAACTCAACCCTAGCAGGGTCAGGTCTCAGAATGGGATTCCTAGGGACCACAGTATAGGTGAGGACCAAAGGACAAACCGATGTGAGTAATACCTTGGTGTAGGAGGAGTACTCACAGGTGAAGTTGACTGGCTGTTGCAGCTACAGGTGAATACTGTGACAAGTGGGGACTACAGGAACATGAAGCTGGGAGCTGCAGATGAGTGAGCAGAGATGACTAGAAGACAAATGAAATCACTAGAGCAAGGGATAATGTGAGGGGAGAATAAGTTATCAGTTAACACATCCAAGAAATCTTCTTTCAGCTGCTCCCCTCAGGGGTCGCCACAGCGAAGTACCAATGAGTCGCATGTTTGATCTGGCATAGGTTTTTTTTTTTACGTCGGATGCCCTTCCTGACACAACCCTCACAACAAGGGACAAATTCCTTTGATCCTTTGAACTTCCTTTGATCCTCCTTTGATCAGGTCATTGTTAACACGTCTGAGAAATCCTGATCCAATATCCGGGATCCTAAATACAGTCCAGAAATCCAAAATCCAAATGCTTAGCCAAGATCCAGAGACAAAACCAACAGACAGTCAAAAGTTCACAATCACAAAATGGAGGGTGAGAGATCCAGGAGGGAATGGCAGAGGTTGGGCAGAAACAGGCAGCAGGCAGCAACAAATCAAAGGACCAGTGGAATGACCTGCTCAAGGCAAATTACAATCTGGCACTGAGGGAGTGGGCAGAGCTGGTTAAATAGCAGGAGGTTAATCAGGCACAGGTGAAAACCATGAACGCTGAAAAGGAGTGAAACTGAAACATGAGGGAAGGGCGAACACAGGAAGTCCTAACAAAATGAAACCATGAAACTGGAAAACCACCACAATCATGACACTAAAAACAAAATGACCAAAAATAAATCTTAAATAAAAAACATTTATACTCTGACAGGAAGCAAAACAATTAGTTTCAAACATCATTTCTTCCTGTTGCATCAGCTTTTTAAATAACAACTGATTTGTGTTACCAACATGACTATGTGTAATGTGGTTGTGTTGCTGCTGTAGGTGTTATTAAACATGCCTCTTATTATTGCTGGCTGTAAATCACATTCCTTGAACCTTGATTATCCATGAAGTCAATGTTTAACAATAATAATATACTAAAGACATCTTCAAACAACATCTGTGATTGATTGAAAGAGCTGCATACAATCGAGTATCATGTTGTCAAATTTTGTAGTTTTATGGTATTTTTTACAAACAATTTCAAAAATTGCTCCTAGTTTTGTACATTGCCAAAATGATATTGGAAAATGAATTGGTAAAGAGAAATGCTTAACTTACTTGCATTTCATATAGATTAGCTCCCCTACAGTATTTATTTTATTGCTTTTTTTTTTTTTTTTTATTCTTTGCTAATTGTTGTTTATTTTGTTCCTTGTTTTTTTTATTTTGGTTATTTGTTAATTCTATTGGTTGTATTGTTCATTTTGTTGCTTATTTTCTTAATTTTAGTTTATTTTATTGCTCATTTTGTTTATCTGACTGCACTAAAATGAAACAGATGATATCACCTATGGTTATATATAAAAATCAAACAGAAGAAACTAGCTAGCATGCTACCATGTGTGTAGCAGTAGCATGCTAGCAGAGCTAACGGCTGGCTAACAGAGACTGAATGGTTTTTCACTATCTCTACTGTGTTTTATTGTTTTATGAGTTCGCACATACATAGGTTACATGGAACAGAACAGGATTAAGAAGCTTACTTGGGTCTGGAACTTATATTTTAAGTTTCTTTTGTGCCACTATTTCCATTACAGTCTATAGGAGCAGCTGTTGAGTTCCCCTCAACAGCTGCTGTAAATAATCAATGGTCCAATTCCCCTGCATTCGCCCTGAAACCTACACCTGAAGACTGGTGGTATAGACTTGACATTCCCAAAGTGGCCTATGTTCTTCAACTTTGGCCTAATCTATTAACCTGATGAACTGATCTTACTCAGACGTGGATGGATTGCATCACATCCAATAACAAGTGGACATTCATTAACAGAAAAGCACATGTACTGTTTTTTGTGTCTGTGTTTGCGTTCATTCAGACAGCTTCCCAGATGTTGTGACGTCCACGCAGGAACAAATCAGGGAACCGTATACGTTTGTAGAAAAAAAAAAAACTGGAAACCTTGAACTTGTTGCAGCCCTGGTATCGATCTGTGTGGTTGAACTCACCTTTGTCCCAGTTAGAAAATGTCCCTTTGCAGAGGACATCCCACCTTTGGCCCACTTACGTCTCACACTGATTTTACACTGACAGTGAGTCCCTGAAATCCTCATTCATCACTGTTCATCTGTTGCTCAATTCCTCTACTTATTCTGTTTATACTCTCCCTCTTTTCTGCACTTTCTTTAGTTTTCTTGCTTGTTTTGGTCATTTCTGCTCATTTTTAAAATAATTTTTTGGTCATTTCTGTTCATTGGCTTCAATTTTTAAAATTATTTTCCAAATTTTTATGATGCCTTTCTTTCATTTTCATTAGAATTTCTGCTGTTGTTTTGGGGGGTGAAAATGAAGTGTCAGATGTTGTCTACTGCCAGGGACATTGATGTAGTTTTCCACCTCTCTCTAAATATAACTACATTATTCACTTATCAGTGCTGTACTACTTACATCACACATCACAAATAAGATATCAAAGTGCTGCATATAATAATGCATTAATGTCAATTATGATGTAAAAGAACTCTCATTAAATGTAAAATCATATCACAAAAGCTGCTGTTTTGCACATTTGTGCAAAAAGAAGCTCAAAGTTTCACAAATGCATTAAAATATTTTGTACTCTTGACTCTATTGTGTGTGATTCACTGAGCTGCTCCACTGATTAAAAGTAACAGTTCTGAAAAGATACATGTATTTTTCCAAGTTTGTCAGTGATTTGCATTTTATTTTTGGCTTTTATACTTTTATCAGGGTAGAATGCAGAGCTGTTTACTTTGGAATCACTGACATTTCAGAATCTGGTTTCTGTCTGCTGAAGAATTTTACAAGATATAGAATAATTTATGAGCAGTTAATGCCTTCATGCCACCTATTGTAAATTAACTTTAAGACACTCGTGAGTCCACTTTACATGGTTCTGCTGCTCAGTCTGCTCCTGTGGTTCTGATACAGTTCACTATATGACCCAGATTTCTGTGCGTTTGAGCGCTGCAGCACGTGTTACACGTTAAACACATGTGGCCACAAATGGGCACAGAATGGCTGCTCTTTGATTCTTCTTCTTTTTTTTTTTTTTTTACTAGATTTTATGTTTCCAAATAAAATGACAACATGACATTATCTGAAATATAGTGTGATTTTTTTTTTCAGAAGTCAGAAATTGAGACTGACTATACAAAGCAACATTTTTTCAGCCTTCTACTGAGTCCATTGCAGCCTCTGTTTTCTGCTGTTTTCTGCTTCAAGGTTTGACTTCCTGTATGACCACGGATATTCTTCCACATTACTCAAGTTGTAAGAAGTGGCCATTTGAGTTACTGTTGTCTTTCTGTCAGCTCAAATCAGTCTAACCATTCTCCTTTGAGCTCTGGCATCAACAATGTGATTTCATCCAGAGAACTGTTACTCACCGGATATTTCGTTTTGCAGCCTATTCATTATAAACCCTGATGACTGTGTGTGAAAATCCCAGTAGATCAACAGTTTGTGAAGTAGTCAGTCCAGCCCGTCTGGCACCAATAATCATGCCAGGTTCAATGGCATGTAAATCATCTTACTTCCCCATTCTCATGCTCGGTTTTAACTTTGTCAGGTTGTCTTGACTGTGATCACATCACTTAATGCGCTGAAATGCTGCCATGTGGTTAATTGATTAGATAGTTGTGTTAATGAAATATGTTAACAAGTGTACCTAATATAGTGGCCTGGGGGCATAAGTTAAGTTATGACAGTTTAACTTTCAAAGACCAAGATAGCTGGCCACACTATTGACAAAAACATGCAAATGTACTAAAATAAGTGACAAATTCATTCTTTTTTCAACAATGTACATGTATATTTTGCACTGTATTCAAATTTATGACACTAACTGCAGAATATGTTTCAAAACCAGGAGGGTTAAACTGATGCGACTGAAACATGACAGGATACAATTGTGCTGTGTGAGAATCCATGAATTCAACTGCATTCACATGTGGAGATGCATGCGTGGGAGGTGTGGCATTTTTGTGCGTGTGGTGTGTTGGGGGGGTACAACGCTCCCGCTGCTGTGATTGGTGGAGAAAACGTGGGTGGACCCACATGTGGCTTTCATTTGCAGGTTTTGGGGTTCCTCTCTGCCGGGTTTAGAGTGAGCCTGGAAAATGCTGTTTGAGTTAAAAAGCAGAAACAATAAGAACAGAGTGTTCTAGGGCATGGTTTAACTGTTCAACCATGTTAGTTTTCAACTCGAGAAACAAAAGAAAAATAAAAAGTTTGCTTGGGAAAATCCACAACATAGTATTTTATGTTGTTACTATTTAATAATAATAAGATGTATAAACAAAATGGACAAAATAATGAAAAAATGACAAGAAATGAACGTATTGATTTAAAAAAACTGAACAAATCAATCATAAATTAAAAAATGAAACAAAAACAAAAATTAACAAAAATACTAAATGAAATAAACAAAATAATTGAGAAAATGAACAAAATATCCTCAAACTTTACAAAAAATAAACAAAATGAAGAAAATAATGAAAAAGTTGACAAGAAATGAACAAAATAATGAAAAAAATGTACCCAAATGAAAAATATAAAGAATCACCATTAATACCACAAGATGGAAAAATACCCACAATCACAAAATTTGAATAACTTAAAAATGAAAATAAACAAAAATTAAAAACATCTTTAGAAAGCATGGGCACAGTGAAAAATAAAGTAATTTTTAAAATGAACAAAAAGGCAATAGACACAATTAGCAAAAATTATTTATAAAATGGTAAAAAAAAATAAACCACAGACAGAAAAAGAAAGAAAGAAAAATGAGCAAAATGATAAACAAAAGTAGAAAGCACTTGTTTATTACAAAGACCTCCACCAAGCAGCTCATTTTCCACCATAATGTGATTAACACCCAACCATAACAGGCCGACATGTATTATATTTACATTATTGGATTCATTGACCATAAAAACATACTCATAGCATTTGGAATCACATTCATATCATTATTAGTTCAATAGTTGGTCACAAAAATTCATATTTCCATAATGGCAGGTTTGATCTCCATGACTACTAAAGACACATTAAATCCATTTGCTCTAGTGAGTCTCAGCTACAGTTTGGTTTTAATGGCATGTCTCTACTGTTTATTTGTTACCATACAGCGCCACCTACATTTATCTGTTTTGGATCACAGTCTCTGGATGATTGCCAGGATCCGAATAAGTCTACAGTGTGTGAAATCGTAGAACCTGCTGTGAACTTATCAAGTACTTTTTGCATTGACTCAGGGCATTTATTATGTAGTTAAATGCAAAAATGCTGAAATTGGCTCTATCCTACAACGATAAAGAATTCTCAAAAAATGTCCTGGATCCAGACGGTGATCCGGATCACTCCAAAATCTAACTGATTGGTCCTTATGCCATCAAAATCCTTTCATAACATTTTGAGACATCCTGTTAATCACACAAGCGACACAAAGGGAATCTTCTTGGCGGAGGTAATTATGAACAAAAACTGAAGTATGAATGAAAAACTGGGCAAAATAATGAAGAAATTTAACAAAACAACTACTAAAATGAACAAAACAAAGTAACAAAAATGCATAAAATGGACAAAACTATGAAGAAAATGACATAAAATCCCTATGCAAGCAACAAAATAATCAAGAAAATACTCAAAAATGTACAAAGTAATGAACAAAATGAACAACAGTGGCCACCCGAGAAAAGCCCTTGGGCTGCTCATTCTTGGCCTTGTCCCTCAGTTTGGGCCCCGTGGTTCCACGGGCGAAGGCTTCACAGTGTGACTTGGATTACTGGAACCATATTTGACATACCTGTGGTCTGGTTTTCATGTCCTGGACAAAGTATGTGCTCATACGGTTTTCATCAGCTTTTATTTGTTTTTCACTCTGTTGTTGTGTTGCTTCACATACGTGGTTTGTCAGTGAAAAACATAACGTTTACCTAAAAACAAAACAACAACAAAACACTGAGTAATGCTACAGTGGTTTTTGTACATTAAAATATGACCCCACAATAAAACTTGGATTTATTAATAAAATCTATTTCATTGCCCAGGACACTCTAATAAAGGAGATTCTCCTCCTGGTTAAATAAAGGTTACATAAATAAATAAAATAAGTTTACTAGAATTACCAAACTCAGAAACCTCCAATTTACAGCATCTCAGATAGTGTTTTATTTGGCAACAGTAGTGGGGGATGGATAAAACATGTTCCGGGTTGTTTAACTTTTTTGTGTACTGCATAATTCCACATGTCCTGCCACAGCTTGGATGTCCACAGTATGAATGTACAATGTCGAATGATCAAAATAAACACAAAGCACTGAAGGAGAAGGTGTGTTCAGACTTTTGACTGGTCGTGTATGAGCCGCACAGACATAAAGTCCCTAGTTGTGTTGATTTCCCCGGTGTTAGTCAGCAGTGCTCGTCATTGTCCTGATCAGAAGTGTCTTTGTGTTCTATTGCTGTCGTGTTGTCGTGACCTTCAGAATAAACCCGGTGATCGACCCGCGCTCTGGAACAAACATGTGAATGACGTAAGAGTCGCTGAGCCGCATCCAAGTCCCACCATTTATCTAGCACCATTCCACGCAAATGTCACTTTACTCATGTGACAGACAGTACCAAGGTGAGCACGGGGACTGTATGACCTCCCCGCCGGCCCCCGTCGGCCCCCACTAGCCCCCGCCTCCCACCACCCTCCAGCACACTCTTCACTTCCACATGTGTACAGCGTGCATTCATCCCCTGCAATGAATAAAAATATATTTACACTTTTATGGGCTATTTTTAGTTTGTTATTTTACATGATTTTTGGCCGTAAAATCCCTGCTGCATAATTAGCGACACCTGTCTTCGTTGTTGGCTTCATTTTTGCAAAATTTTGATGATCTTTGGCTCATTTTTGTTCATTTTGTTGCATATTTTATTCATTCTCGTTCATTTTATTTCTTATGCTGTTTTCGTTATTTGTGTACATTTTGTGCATAGTTTTGTTCAATTTTGTTTATTTTCTTGGTTATTTTGTTCATTTTCTGCTTTAGTTTGTTCATTTTATTTATTTTCTTTTGATGATTTTGTTCATTATGTCATTTTTTTGGTTCATTTTGTTCCTGTTTCTGTTAGATTTTTTTAATTTTGTGGGTTATTGTGTTTATTTTTGTTCAATTGGAGCATTATTTTGTCCATTTCTTAGAATTTTGGGGGGTTTTCTTTGCTTCTTTTAAAAAATTATGTTCTTTTTTTTCTTACGTTACTTTTTTTGTTCATTTGTGTTCATTTTATGCATTACTTTGCTCATTTTGTGAATGATTATACTGCAGTAATTTTCAGTTAGTTTCTTCATTATTTTGTTCAGTTTCAGTTTTTTTGTGCTAATTTTTGTTATTTGTGCAGGATATTTTTTGTGGCTTTGTCGCTGATTAGGGTAAAAACATCAGGGTTTTTGAAACATTGAATTCTCCATGTTGCTTTAAGGATATTTCCTGTTCTCACATGTCACTTCAAATCTCAATTAAATGTGCAAAGAGCTTTAACATGTGCTTTAATTTTCAGTGTGGTCCCTTCATGTATAAACTGTGGTCCTCGATGTTCTTGGAGCTGTCATGCATCATTGTGTGGATGCTTCCTAAGTGAGCGTTCATACTAAATATAGCCGTGAGCAGACGGGGCCACATACGTACTTATGCAAATATTGTGGGCAGGTAGCCAGCTGTTGAAATGACACACAGGACACGACATGCCGTAGTTCACATGTCCTGTAAATACTGTACCATCTGCATTTATACGGTTTCAAGCCATAACCACAGACCAATAGAAGGTATGTTTGATACAGTTAAGCCCAAAATTATTCATGCCCATAGCAATATTACATGGAATAGATTTCTGGTATTTTATTTCAAAAATGTACAAAAAATATCATGTCCAGGGTTATTCATACTCTTTGCTTGGTAGTCACCTGTCAATCAACTACAGCCTTGAAATGGGTCCTGTACTTAATGGTGGTCTATCTATCTATCCACTATACCGGCCGTGTGTACTTAGACTTGTATGGCTTAATCGTTGAGACAAGCATATGATTAGATAAGATTAGATAAGCTACAGTATTGGCCGTTTTGGTTAATAATCCTATGTTATGTATATATTTTCCCATTGTGTTTTTAAATGAAATTGCTCATTTCTCTTTCCAACATGCAGTGTGGTGCTTGTTTTGTCATCACCCAGAGCCAGGTTGTGAATGTTGAAGGAATCTGAAATGCAGTCGCCTGGAACGTTCTAAGTGGTACCTCGTTTTGCACGGTAACGGCTACAACTGTTTTCAATTACCCTTGCACACAAAATGAGTGCACGAGCTCATGCACCTGGGAAGTTGTACCCCATGTTGACAGATCGCCAATTATTTATATCAGTCCGCCACAAACAATAGTAGCTAGTTTCCAAACATCATAGATGGTACCTTTAAATTTGGGTTGTTTGATCGCCAATGATCACAAAGTATCTGCAAAAAAGGCATCCTGTGAACTGCAGAATTCTGAGTGCTTTTCAAAGCCTGTCCTTGTCCGAATTAGTAGCCTCCAATTGAAACCATTCGCACCACTTATCCCAAAAGTTGATAGAATGTACATCTTTAAGTCATAAATAAACACAAAAAGCTAAAAGTAAATTGGTCCAGCCATTTTTAAGCTATTGTGTAAATATGCCACATATGTGAAGTGTGACGACACAAACTTGAACATGGGATCATAAAAAAACAATATTTACCTTTTTTGGCAAATAATTACAAGTTTTATGCATGTCACTACAGGAATTTTAGCCTAGTCGTCTTTTTGCGAAGGCTTCCGAGTCTTAGAGACTGTCCCTTGTCTAAAGGTCCGTCCATAGATTGTCATTCAGATTCAGGTCTGGAGTCCGGCATGGTCAGTCCAGAATATTTACACGATTATAGAAGAAAAAACATATAAGTCTCTAAGTTCAAGTGGTGGAGTTTATTAAAAGATATATAGTATAGCAGTGTATGGTGGGCTCTCTGGAGGGGCATACAGGGTGGACACCTGAGGAGGAACCAACCCAAAGAAAGCAGCAGAGATGACATTTGTATAGGTAAGATGAAAAGATATAAAACAGTAGGGTAGATACTGTAGGCTATCTGGAAGGAACAAAGGTGATCGGATCAAGAGGGAGATCTGTGGGGGTCATGAACAGTACAGCAAAGGTGACGGGGCAAATGGTTCAATGCTTGACATTACCGTATGGCCAGGGAAGCACGGCAGGGTGCAGAAGGCATGAACTCAAAGAATTTCAAAAGACAAATTTGTCTGTAGAATTTTCTGCAGACTGAAATGTTTTCCTCCAACACCTTGCTGTACATTTTACATAAGTCCACTTTTTCAAGGTTGCAGAGAAACAGCCTCAAATTCAGCCTTCATACCTTTTTTCTCCTGATGAAAGCTGTATTTCTGTGCTCAAAAATCTCTATCTATGTCTCATGCAACCATAGAATTAAAGACCAAAAACTCAGATTTTTGTCCAGGTGAGATTTTGCAAAGGCTTAACAACTTGTTATGTGCCTGGGTTGTCTGAGTCTGGAGGCTGGCATCCATGGAGACCCACATTGTGCAACGTCCAATGGAATGTCTGCCTTGAGAAATTGGTTTTCGTGTTGCTCAAATTCTTCACGGCAGCCTTGGTGGTGGTGTGTTTAAAAAGTGGACAGCATTATGAATATGGAACAGGTCATGACTATTCTGTGCACAGAAAAAGTTAGCCTTGTGCAGTTTTAGACCTATTATAAAGAATGATCCGACGCAAACTGCAACATTAAACAAGAAACAGTTCCAGGACACTGTCAAAAATAATTCACAATATTGTAACATTAGTTTGGGTATGAATAACTGGGGCTTAACTGTATATGGATTAAACACATCTGCCTTTCACACTGCGGTAGGTTTATTCATTTTGGTGCTCATTCATTCTTCATGTTGCTCAAATGTGCTTACACTCTTGAAAGTTTTGCTATTTTTAAACATTTTGTGGTTAATTTTTATATGCATATTCATTTTTTGTTTGTTTTCTTAATTTTATTGTTAAATCTGTGGAATAATACTTCTGTTGGCACAAATGTGAGCCCGTACTATGATATTTTTTGTTTTCTTTGTTGATTTTTGTGCATATTCTTGATTAACTTGTTCCTTTTTTGTTTTTCTGCCTATTCCTAGCTACTTTGTTCATTTTTCTTCAATTTGTGTTTTATTTTGTTAAGTTTAAGTTCATTTTGATGCATTTTTACATTTTTTGGTCATTTTTTTCTGTTTTTTTCCCACATATTTTTTTATTTCTGTGTTTATTATTTTGCAGATTTTTTATTTTCTTTATATATTTTTTGTTTTTTGTTTTCTTAGTAATTTTAATCATTTTGCTGATTATTTTGGTATTTTGCTGTTATTTTTCTGCATTTTCTGGATTATTGTGTTTTTTCACACATTTAAAAAAAATTTCCTTCATCATTTTACTCAGGTCTCGTTCATTTCCTGTAGTATTCTGTTGCTTTTTTGTGTATTTCTTGATGGGAGAATCAGTTGGAAATTGATTTTGATTGCAATGAATTAGACCCTAAGGAGGCACCATAATTGCCTTTTATGGCTTGTTTTTTTTTTTTTTACTTTTTAAGACTTTTTTTAAGAATGACCATGGTCAAACAGACATCACTGAAGGAACGCTTGAGCTTACACGTCCTTGTTGTTGTTGCCTGCTGCCATCTAGTGCATCTTTGGGACATTACAGGTTAAATGTTGAATACGTTTCAGTTTTACTGCCATGGCACCACCTGCTGATCTAAAGTAGCGGTCTCATCTAAAGTATGTAGTTTTACACTATTAAACCTTACTGTGCAACAGTCTAAGTCCGGCCAGATACTGAACAATATGAGGAAGCAAAATAATTTTGAGCTTTTGTTCACCTAAGAAAATCTGTTTAATTGTTTGCAATTTTTGCCAATTTGTCTTGACAATGTACATGAGATTGAAAACCTTTAGTCCCTTTAAACATACCAAATTTCCCCGACCAGCAGAGATTCGGTTCAGATTCAGCAGAGTGTAATGTTGTGTCACAGTGGGGTTTTAATATGTTTTTCAAATCCATTCAGGTAAACAAATTAACTCATGGGGGCAGCTGGTTAATCTCTGTCTCTATATGAGTGATGGTGTTATGAATAGAGTGATATAAAATGCATTAATTTGAACAGGAATCTGACAGAATGACTTGTGGGTGATTCGACTCTGATTAGACAAGTTTCATAAATGTTGTGATGTAGAAGTGTTTGAAAATGCCCACAAGCAAAAGGCAACAGATTATTAGGATTTAAAAGCTTTTAGGACCCGAAGAGAAGAATCAGGATGTTTCACCTACACAATACTCATTTTTCCATATTTGTTGATTTTTGTTATCAAGTTATTACCAGGACTGATGTGTTTCACCACACCTGACTCATGTAATTCTATTTACAGACCAAAAAGCATATTTTAGTGCATCACTTTAATGTTGTGACTAAAATACATAACTATACGTATGGGAATGCTTTTTAAACTCACTTGTCAAACTTTATATCACATCTTGTCTTGTGATTCTCTTTAAAATACTAGTTTTTTATTGGTTCTTATATATCATTTATTACTTTATTTGTTTTTGTTCATTTTGTCATAACTCAGTTTTTCTGTCTTGACTATTTTGTTCATTCTTTTTTTCCTTTTCTGTCAGTTTCTATTTATTATTATTATTATTAATTTATTTATTCGAACCAAATTTTTAAAACAAAGGAAAATACAAATCATGAACAAAAGTCAGTCTCTTCCA
>JAQQAE010013412.1:0-12762 GCA_029823295.1 Pseudamia nigra | reverse complement strand
TGGCGAAACGTTTTCAACCAAATTTCCAGTCCAGTCGATTGAAGAAAAAACCACACGCCTTGGATACTATGACCTGGACGACTGAGAATCTTCACAGACAGTCAGATGACTGGTTTCCAAGTGGCCAAGCGGTGGGATTACAACTTAAAGTTACTTCCACACTGGCCTCAGTGAACAGCCCCAGTTGTTGCCCCTTGGTTTGAGCCATAGACTGTATATATTAGTGGACAAAGACACCATGATGTTGTCATCAGTTTCTGAAGGTCCATTTTGAAGCAAATTGGGTTGTCACTTCCTGGCTGCCAGTTTGGAGCCAAAAACAGGATGTATGCATATTTGGACAAACGGCAGTGGGACTAACTGAGCCTTCCTGCCAGGGGACTCATGGGAAAGCTTGTATTAGCTGCTAGCTTACTGGCACATTAAAACATCATCAAACAGTTATAGTTCATTGTTGTTAGTGTTAACACTTACCCACAGCTACATTCAAGCATATCTCAGGTAAAACTATCTTCATATTGAATAAATAGAAGATATGAAGGTCCGACTCGGTCTGAATTCACTAGCGAGCTGTTACCATAACAACATGTCAATCAAACCCCAGCGCGGCAGTGATTTGTTGGATTATTTGCTGTAATATCTTAATAATGGAGCAAAAATTTAAAGATGGACCACCACGTTACTTATGAGAGGATCCAAATAAAATGTTTGAGACCATAGTGACTCATGACAAAAATGTATTCGCTTGGTATTTTCAGATAGAAGTCCAATGTATCGCTGTGGGAAAAAGGCTTCTTGGAGCCGGACAAACGGTTCCCCGGCAGCCAAGCGGCGGGATCACAACTTAAAGCGACTTCCACATTGGCCTCACTGAACAGCCTGGCTCATTTTTGCTGGCTGTAACTGAAAAGAGCATGCGACAACCAGAATGGCCACCATAGGTAGCTGCCATAGCAACCAGAGCGATGGGCATGGCAGCCCTTCCCCCTGCACTCTGCTGTTTGTGATGAGGAAATGCGATGATTTAAATACCACATTGACAGAATCAGCCTTATTTTGACTGCAGTCTGGATTATTTAGTTTTTAAATCTTTTTTTCTTGATCCTTTCTTTTCAATGTTATTCTCTTGTTATATTTTCTTCTTCACTTTTTTATTATTGTTTTGTCCATTTTAATTGATTTTCCTCATTATTTTTTATTATTTTCTTAGCAGTTTCTGATTATTATTTTTATCCTGTTTAGTATTATTCATTAATGTATTTCACCCTTTAGTTTTATATTATTGTTGATTATGTTTGTCATTTCCCCTATTACTTTGTTTTTTGCATATTTTCTTTTTTCCATTTTCTTTTTTAAAATTTTTGTCTATTTATTGATCCTTTCTTTTCAGTGTTGTTAATGTTTCAGATGTTCAACTTTACCTGAGCTTTAGAAACATTTCCAACTTGAACTCATTCTTATATTTTAAGAATTTTAAAACTTGAATCTACTTCAGCTTATTATGTTTTATTAACCTTTTAACCTTTAAACTATGTCAACTTTTATTTTGCTTTTCAACATTAGTTTAACATGAGTTCACCACATCAGCAGTTTTCAGCAAATTAGGATTTCAGCAGTCAGCAATCCCATGCAATCTCTTCAGAGCTTGCAAATTTTCTTGTTATAAAGTGAAAATTGTTTTACTTGGGCATTGTTTGTGTTTATTCAACCAACTACTTGTCCCAAGAATGTATCTATGTACCCCAGTACCTACACTGCCAAACAAAAGTGTGGACACACCTGCTCTTTCAGTGATTTTTCTTTATTTTTATTATTTTTGACCTTATTCATTAATACTAAAAACATCCAACTATAAAAAAACACATATGCAATTATGTAGTAAACAGTAAAGCATTCAGAACAACTGCACATTAAAAAGTCTTCGTTTCAGACTGACTGAGCTTCAGTTCTTGATGTAGATGTGTACAGTAGTTGTCCTCACCCCTGACCTAAAAAAAATTAACTCAGCCGTCAATTGAAAACCATTCCAGGTGATAGTGAAGAAGGTGTGTCCAATGTAGTGTATATGTTTTACTGCTTTTGCTGCTTGACAATACAATAGTTCAGCTGTTCCAAAATAAACCATTTGGATAAGTTGAAAAAGAAAATCTGACGTCAGTGTGGTGCAGATCTTCATCTAAACTCAATCAGACCACATTCCACAATGCGTTTCAGCTGCATGATTTAAGCAAAGCCTGTTCTTGTTCAATTGAGTTTTGCGTCGTGGCTCTTCGTCATGACAACCAGCTGTAAGATTGATTCTACCGCTCACAGTCGATGACACCGCACTGAGAGGGAGAGCGAGAGAGCGAGAGAGAGAGCGAGAGAGAGAGGCGAAAGCCGTAGGATGTACCTCAGTGCATCCACCGGACTGCACAATAATACCACCATTGCATCCTAATATCAAAAAGCATTCATGGTGCTATTTCTGAACAGTGACGGCTGAACTGAGGATCCGTGCGCTGTGCCTCAGACTGAGCTCTGATTCTCTGATAAAAGCATCAGATACCAAGTGAAACCAGGAGAGAGCACCACGCAAGCGCGTAAAGAAGAGATTGGACACCTGATTTTGTGGGGTGTCTTTACAGAGCAATTTCACGTTTTAAGTCCAACAGTCCGTGTTTTAGTCGGCCCTCACGGTGCAGTAAGACAGACATCGTGGATTACTCTCAGCATGGACAAATGGGGAAAAGAGGACAGATCACTGCGTTGACTTTTGAAGCAACGCGCAGAGACTTGACGCTATAGCGTTACGTATTAATTTGACTGTGAGTGCTTTATCTGTTCTTATTCTTTTCTCTGTTTGAGGTCAACATTATTAAAGTCAAATATCTGTGGATAAAGAACAGAGCAGGGTGTTGTCAGAGAGGGATGAGAGGAGGAGGGGGCAGTATGAGGTGTGCTTTTTTTGGAAAAGCCGGAGAAAGACGGACACGGAGAAGGTGTACTGATGTGCGAAAGCCTGCGTCGCGTTACCCTCGTGAGAAATAATTGCGATCGTGGAAGAAATGGCCTAGTTAAAAATCATCGACACAGCGACAGAGGATAGAAAAGAGTCAGATTTGGATGGACGGGCCATCATCTTCGTCACCATCGTAATTCCGGCGCTGCCATCGAGTCTTTTAGGTAAGCCATATGTTAACCACCACCTTCTAAACGTGATCAGAGATTTTCTGTCTGTCCTGGGTTTTATGTGTGCGCAATCTGTTCGCTTTGGTGACTTCGCACATTCCGCACGTTATCCATCTTGACGCACTGTCACAATTGGAGAATGAGAATTCAGTGTAAATCCTCATGCCAGTTTGTTGCCATAGCACATATTTTCTTCCTTTCAGTAGGAGCCTTCGATTGGCCTTGCCTGTTGATGAGCTGTCACATCTTACCATGATCAGCCTACTTTGTGCATTCAACACAAGTATGCCATGGTTTTAAGCATGCTCAGCTAATGAGGTGATATTCATGTGATTTAAGTGGATTCACCCCATCATATGGACTGCCTTATTAGTCTGACTGATCCTCTCACTTTACCTCCTAAACTGTCTAGTTCTGCGGTTTCCTTTGATTGGCAAGGTATTGATCCTTGGATTAATGCTTCGGTTGCATTTATTATTGACTACATTACTTCTCAATTACACATGCATGCTTCTGTGCAGCACAGATAACTAATCTCAACCAGAGTCCGTCACAGGCCTTCAGCTTAGAAGATGTCCTCACTAATGGACAAACCCACAATACTTCTTCCATACAGACACATGCAATATACACAAATACACACTCACACAGACACACACACTGTGCCCTAGAAGATGCAGATAGGATTGTGAATTAAATGCACACACTCTGATGATCCAGGGAAGGCGCCATTAATATTCAGTGGTGGTTGGGCTGTGCTCAGTTAATGGTAGACAACAGGACCTCTGTTCTGACAGGTCATAGATGAGAAATGGTATATTTTCATTTTTAGGAAATAAATGCATTTTTTCCACAGATACACTGCCTGTAGCAATGAAGGAGTGACATTTAAAATCCATCAGAAAAGTAATAAAGTGGTTTTGCAGACTTTTGCAGAATTTGGTATTACTCTTGTTCATGTACTCTTGAAATAGCTGTGATTGCTTTCTTTCCGGCATGTCAGTCTTCTAACTGCCAAGTGATCAATGACAGACGTGAAAAGACGGATTCTGAATCAATCCATCAAGTGTTTCATATAAGTACCTGCAGTGCCCGTTTGCTTAGTACAGTACATTGTTAATATAAAGTCTGATGTCTTGCTTAAGATAAAAGCATGTGTGACAACTAAATGTGCCAGAAATGTCCTACAAATGTATGTGGATGTGTCATGGATGAAGACATTTAAAACCATATCTTTTTTGGAGCTTATAATTGGAAAATCAATCTTTCAAGCAAAACAAATATCAATTTGCAACTATTTAAGGGATCATACACAATTTTGCAACAAATA
The DNA here is from genome assembly GCA_029823295.1 of Pseudamia nigra. Lineage (NCBI taxonomy): Eukaryota > Metazoa > Chordata > Actinopteri > Kurtiformes > Apogonidae > Pseudamia > Pseudamia nigra. The sequence continues at coordinate 8,261 of JAQQAE010013412.1, read as the reverse complement.
GTAGAGAAAATGCACATTTTATATAATAAAGACACAGTGTGATGACAATTTACATCTAAAATGTTAGTGACGGGATGGATAGGCCTCAGGAAAATACACTATTATCTTTGTTACATTTATAAAAACAGAAAATCCAAGGACCGGTATAATTAACATGAGAACAAATGTGTTAAGTCCTAATATATAAAAAAGTATTTCCAAGGATGTACAAGTGGTTAAGTGAGATCCTTTTTCATACATACACTACCAGTCAAAAGTCTGAACACACCTTCAGTAAGTAATTTTTCTTTATTTATGTATAATTTTCAACATTGTACATTAAAACTTATGATGTAGTTATCTCATGTGTCTACCAAAGAGTGCATTTGTGCAACTTCTTGCTTCATTAATGTGCTTTAGACCATCACTTGTTTTGTGCCGAGGAGTGGTTACAGTATCAATGACCCTATTAGTGCCACTACAACTACAGTACAAATCTATATTAGCGCAAGAAACGTTCGTTTATGTAAAGAGAAAAGACAGTCCATCATTGCTTTAAGAAATAACGGTCAGGCAATCTGAAAATATCAAGAAAATCACCTTCCTTTATAAAGGACCCCATCCGACCCAGCACATCATCTGATTGAACTGCATTATGTTACCGGACTCAAAATACAAGGACAAGCAGACTTAGCAGTTTTTATACTCAAGCCATCGGCACACTAAATGCCAGTTTTAGATTTTAGTGTAATATGTGCAAAGTTTCAATATGAATTTATTCAAACATGTTTATGGCACATGTTAGCACTGGTTTATGTGGTTAGGGTGGGCATATTTGTTAGTATTTTTATGTCATTTTATTTTAAATGAATTTCATTTATACCTTGAGCCTCAAATTTTGTTGTATTTAATTACAATGACAATAAAGGAATCTATGTCCCCAAGTGCAGCGACCAAAACCACCTAACACTATGATGAAAATAGCTCTCATGATGTCCTGTATCTGAAGCTGGAAATTCTACTAAATGCATAATCTGCAGCAGAGGCAGTTTTTGTTTTTCCTTTCCTTGGGTGGTTCGCATGAGAGCCAGTTTCATCTTAGCATTTGATGGTTTTGGCGATTGCACTTGGGACACATTCCAAGTTCTTCCTTTACTGAGTGTTACTTGCCATAATATGAATTTGTAGTATTTGTAACAGCACTAATAGGGCTATTGACTGCATGTCCACCCTTCCTCTGTGTTCCTCTTGTGAATCTGATGAGAGAATGCCATGCGTGTGCAAAGATGTCATCAAAGCTAAATGTGGCAACTAAAATATACAGAAAAACATGTTCTGGGATGTTAAACATTTTTTTATGTACTATGTAATTCTATATGTAGTTCGTTCACAGTTGGATGTCTTCATGTACAATGTTCAAGGAATAAAAATAAAGAAAAAACACTGAAAGAGAAGGTGTGTTGAACTGTTGACTGGAAGTTTATCCTACAAGGCCAAATTTTCCTTTTTTTCCATGTAGGACACAATTGATGAGCATGTCTTCTAAGACAATTCACATGGGAATTTTTGAAAAATAGTGTCGGCTTCCAGTGCTTAATTTCTTCTTTTTTTTAGCACAAATCTTGCCAGTAAAAAAATGTGCTGTAACTACTAAGTTACCCTAACATAATTTGTTTAACTATGACAACATCAATAGAAAGTTGTTGTTTGTATCCATTACAGAGGATGAGTAATAGACATAGAGAATATGGTGAGAAAAATGTGCATTCATTTACTGTAGTATAACCAGCTAAAATAGAAAATAGAGCTCTTTATTTCACGTACATGTCTTCTGTTTGTCACCTCTTTTTACATGTGTTACAACCATACACTTTAAATGTTTTGCTGTTCTTTCATATGCAAAAATACGATCCTTTAATTATGTAATAGTTGTCGAAAAAACAAATCCACATTTTAATTATGTACCGTCATCTGCTTAACCTGACAAAGACACTATAAAGAAACATCACTAGACGTTACTAATGTGTCTTTGCAAATTATGATGCCATGGAGAATCTTGTCTCCAGCTTTACAACCAGCTGTGCCCAAGTGTATAAATACTCCCATGCCAAAAACATCACTAGCTGTACGCATTATAATACAGCCATTGCATCAGAGACTAATTGAAAAAAGTTAAAAGAAATGAGTGGTCTCCTAGCAATGACACATTCACATTCACACTTAGAAAAGCTCATTAGTGTAGAGTTTAAAATATTCTCATTTTATACAGCTGCAGTGGATCTCCCTTTTTCATATATGTAAAGAAAGAACAGAAGATCAGGCCTGAATCTCACAGTGAAGGTCTGCAGAGTATCAATTATTTTAAGCTAGAGGACATGAGGCCATTAGAATGAACACTACTGGTGCGTTCTCATGGAAAACTATTCAGATATCGTCTTTTTAAACAGTGGCCTACTCTATGGCAACATCCCCAGGTCCAAAAAATATAATTGATGACATTTAAATGAACTGTATACCCATGCAATATAATGATATGTATTGTGTGATGATAGAATAATGCATATTTTTTTATATTTTGCTCTATTGATCAAATTGTTTTTGTGGATGCTTTGCATTCTCCTACCCAGCAGACACAGACAGGAAATTTACATAAAGGAAACACAATCAAACATGGAGGAGGGTGACTGTGGCACAGAACAGAAAGTGTTCCACAAAATAAAGGTCGTGAAATATGGCATGGGTACTTAGCTTCACATCTTAAAGGAGTGTACAAAGCAAATACTGTATTGTGATGTATACCATTACCGTGATATAAAATTATGTGTGCACTATGATTTGGCTGTACCAGCGGTCTGCAGCCTATGGCTCCAGGGCTACAAGTGGCTCTTTCGCTCCTCTCCAGTGGCTCCTGTGGCTTTGTCCAATGATGGAAGTATCACATTATAATAAAAAGTAAGAAAAAAAAAACTTTTAAAAAAGAAAAAATGACCACTAAATCAGCAAAAAAGGGAAAAAAAAATTAACTGCGTAATGTGCAAAAAATAAGACAAAACTGATAACCAAATGGAAAAAGTAATTAAGAAAGTGACATGATTAGGCAATAGAATAAATTAAATGAACAAAAACTAAGAAAATAAACAAAAAAAAGCAAATTGGGAACAAAAAATTCATAAATATTACAAGATTAAGACAAACCTTAGCAAAAATAATCATGAAAACACTTAAAAATAACCATAATAATAATGAATAAAAATGAAAATGTACAAAATAATCAGTTAAATCAACCAAAATTCACAAAATTAATATTTTTACATACTTTTAACAACGAACAAAAAGTTAACCGAATAACTACAAAAATGAACAAATGCAAAAATGAACAAAATAAGAAAGGGAATGGACACAAAATTGAAAAAACAGTTGACAAAATGAACAAAAAAAAAACATTTTGCCAGCCACAACATTTCATAAGTGATACATAAACGGTTTGAATATTTCTTGTGGCACCAAACACTTATTTTATTTTATTTCATTTCTGTCTCTTTAAAGTGGCTCTTTATGTTATAAATGTTGCCAACCCCTGGTCCATACCATCTACATGACCAGGGCCAGAGGCATGTGATTTGCCAGTAAGATTAAGTAGCAAGAGCTGTTTTGATGCAAATAAGCAAAAGATGCTGTTTTATTTTATTCAATTGTATTTTAGTTTATTACCTTTTTTGGGGAGTGGGGTGTTGCACGTAGGCTCTTAGAGATGTTCTTTCCTGTTTTTTTATACTATGAGTTGTGGATCGGTCCCTTAAGAGAGCAAAAATGTGTACTTACACAAAGTGTGTATCAAGGACCCAAAAAAAGTCTGCTAGAGGGTCCTTGCAAACTTGGCAATCTTACAGCGGGACAACCCTGAGCTCTCAAAGTTGTATCAAGAACATTTGTCAAAATCTGTCATTTGTGCAGGTGTGAGAGCTTAAACATAAGCCTATAGTGTCACTGCTGCACTATCATGCTGTATGTGTCTGGAGGTGGCCACATTAGCATTAACTATACAACAAAGTATCAGAGTTGCATGCTTCACACATGGGTTCCTTGTACCAATATATGAATGTTGATCTGTCGCCTCTGACGTATGTGAGGTTTTGAAATGCGTATGAACTGGGTCTGATGAATTGTAGAAACCAATAAAGTTGACTCAACCTGATTCTGGTTCCAGTTTACTACATTGATATTTGTACTGTACACAGGCTGACATCACAGGCATTTGGGACGGTCTATGCTGCCTGTTCTGACTAGTAACGAGAGACTATAATATAATTAAATAAAACAGAATAGAATAGATCTTTGTTGTCCTCCAGAGGAAAATTGTCTCGAGTTCTGACGAGACTCAAGAAAACTAAAACCATGCACAACACATTCTCATTCCTAACTCATCACATACTGGTGCTTGGTCAGTGCTGTCACAGGAGTCATATTTTGACACTCAGGGTACCACTAGAGTGTAATTTTTCAACACACAGGAAAGGTGTCATTGACCAATATGCTAAGTAGTATGATAATGCCATGTGGTCAGTTAAACAAACCCAAACCCTGGTCCCCAGTGACCACAAACTTTAGTATGCCGCTATAATTAGCGCATCTCCTACTTAGGATTTTGCTGCTTAATTCTAAAAGAACTAGGTAGAAGATCTTTTTGCTCCCATATTTCATATTCTAGCAGTTAGTGTCATAAAGTTGAATAGTTAAAGTGCCAATTTATCATTTGCATTGTTGAAGAAGATGAATTTGCTGATGATTTTACAAATGAATAACAGCAAATTTGAGAGCTCTTTGACTGTCCGTGGGCATCCATTTAGGTCGTTGAGGGTTGAATGTCCTGCCTGACCCATTTGGCAGTTTCCATTGTTTAAGGTTTTCCTTTGCATGTGAAAAATGATGCTCTTGGTGTCATTGCCCTACCTGAGTGCTTACACATTAAGCAGACATCATAAAGCAACAAAGCAGAACTTGAAAGTGAGAGTGACACCAAATACAAAAGCAGCTGATGACCATTCAGGGCATCATCTAACTAGCCAATGCATATAAATGATAAATTAAAAAAAATGTCTTATTCATTGCATTGCAGGCTTTTGCAATGGATGTGCTGTTTACTGAAAATATTTCATTGGTCAAAACTACTATTTTCTGATGTGCTTGAAGCCAGTAACACATTTAACCAAAAATCAGAGAATAAAAATGGGTTGAGCTCTAGACAGTTATCAACAACTATCCATCAACATTTATTCTTACATTTGATCAGCACAATAGTTCTTACTTTACATATATTTCCCAGCCACATGACCATACTTGAATCTCATATGATCACAACAGAGGAAAAACATCCACTAAAGGATGGACACAAGGTTTAAGCTGCTGTAACGGAAGCGTGTGCAGATGATCATTGTTATGTGAAGTCGTCAAGCCAGAGAAGAACAGAGGTTAAAATGACCCAGCTCTCAGTTTGGTTTAGATCACGTAGGAGAAAAGCAGGAGAAAAACTTGACCTGACCCATTATCTTCAAGCAGAGTGAAGCTTTAGAAAGGCCTGTGCAAATGCCATGGTAACCATCTTGTGTAACCTCCTTTTAACTCCTTTAACTCCTTTAATATCACATGACAGACCTGATAAGTGGTAGTCTGTTTTTGTACAGTAAGGGGAGAATATCACATCAAACCCTGCTTGATTATCAAAAAATGTAATGTGTCCTTTGTAAGCAGCAGATACAAACCTATTAAAAGTAGCCATGTGACCTTTCCTAAATCATAAAGTTTCACACTTCAATTCATGAGACACGATCCATTAAGCAGCACAGCTGATCATGTAATGTTTTATTTTCTGGTATTTTTGGGCAGTGCTGCATATTCCTCAAGCTGGCATTAAAACATGTCATGCTTTTTATTATTTTTAAAAAGAATCTTTCAAGCAGCGCTAGTGAATCAGTGCACTAATTATAATTCACTGTGTTTATGACACAGCACACACATTATTCAGTTGGTGCTCTTTTGAAAGGTGTGGGCAGCTTCAACAAGAACTGGCAGTTTGAAATGTACCCTTTGCAATATACTGAGGATGTAGCTTGTCTCCTATTAATTAAACGCTGTATTTCCTGCATGTTTAGATTTGACTACGATTGCTGTTTAATGTTGCACTATTGCAAGTTTCATTTGCTTTGGATACAACTTATCCTTTTTATTTAGCTTTAATTCCAGTAAAATTTTGTCTGCTTTAATTATTTCTGAAGCAGTTCAAACTGCCACAAGACGCTTTTATCTGTTCCTGGTTGTATATATTGTGTGACAATAAAATTAAATTAAATGAATGAAGTTGTACCTAACCTGTTTATTTCATTAGCACCATATTTTCAGCAGTCAGCAAAAAACACTAATGTTTATTTATAATATATGTCAAATATTTATTTAATATGAAATCATTTCAATATTCTACTGTATTTTATTTTGAAATACGAGTGGCAGGAAGTAGCATTGTTACACATTTGTAGAACAAATCCATTAAGTAGTATCCTGGCAGATGGGGGCGCGACACACCTCTTTCACCAGTTTAGATCTGCCACATTGTGACATACTGGTGCAATTTTCTCACATCACGTTTGTCACTTCAAAAAGCACAGTGACAGTAAGAAAATTGGTCACTGGCAGTTCAACCCGACTGGCTCCATTAGTCTGTTTTGTATATGCAGTGATCCCTCGCTGTATCGCAGTTCACCTTTCGCGACCTCGCTGTTTTGCGGATTGTTTTTTAGTGCAATTTTCATTTTTTAAATTTTTTGACAGCGTATGAACGAGCATTGTGTTCTGCATGCTGATTGGATAAAGGAGAATCCACGCATTGTGTTCTGCGTCCTGATTGGCTAAGGGAGTGTACTGTAGGCCATTGTCAATCAATCTCCTCCGTGCTGTGTCTCCTCCTGTACTGTACAGTACAGAATGTGTTCAGTTTGCCAAACTGACACAAATGTTCGATCGCTAGCATATGTGACTCTGAAGTGCTGTATGTGTGCAAGTTTTCTCTCCAACAAAAACCCACAATGTCGACGAAGCGGTCTTTCAACAAGGATGCAAAAAGGGTTGTAACTGTCCGCAACAAGTGGATCAGTGACTGCAGGAAAAAAGAACATTACGCTGGATACCAACATCATCCGCACAAAAGCTAAAAAGCTTTATGAAACATTGGCTGACAGCGAGGAGTCAGGACGAAGAGGTGCAGTCAGAGGAACTGTGATGCATGAGTCACTATTAATAATTTCTTATGTGTCCAGCTTCGTAGGTTGATTGTTAAAACTAAATTTGTTATTTCTAAAAGCCATCATTTTTTTTTTTTAGGAAAACGTTTATATTTTTTTTATTTGTCAAACAAATGTTTGGGCCTGAAAACAGGTTTTGAGCTTTAGTTCTATAATACTGTACTTATTTTTCATTTAAAATCTGCGAAGGTGTGAATTTTGAGTGTTTAAATAAGAGAGAAAGGTGAGAAAATGTTAATGCCTGTCTGAGAATAGTGTACAAAGTGTGTGGTGAGGGGTTTTACAGCCTTAAAACAAATATGGTGGTGCCCCGTCTAACGAATTCAATCTGTTCCGGCGTCACATTCATTGGGCGAATCATGCATTAGCCAGAGCGAGTTTTTCCACAGGAATCTACTTCGCGGATTTCGCCTATTGCGGGTTATTTTTAGAACGTAACCCCCACGATAAACGAGGGACCACTGATTAAACACTATTTATAATATCAATAATTTGTACTTCCAAGAAAAAAGTAAAATATGGGAATTTTTCATTCTGTTGAATGAAAATGGTTGTGAATTACTAATTAAACTATCACTTCTTGACCTTTGTTAAACTGCTCTGTTGAAGCAACAAAAGCATGTTGTTTTGCCCTCCAATTTACTGTAATTGTTCATACTTATTGTCACACTATGGATTTTGAATTTCTAATTTGTCTACTAATATGCACTGCTGGTGAATTTTCCTTACCAATCAAATTAGAATGTTACTGGCATATATGTCTTGGCTGAAGCTGTTTCATTTATTGTCATTCTCAGGGGTTGACAAGCCAGTTCAGCTACAGTGGTGCCTTGGATAATGACGTTAATCCGTTCCGGCGCCACGCTCGGTATCCGAATCAATCGTTATCCGAAGCGACTTTTTCCATAGGACAACATGTAAAACCAATTAATCCGTTCTGGACCCACGACAAACTCCCATATAAAGTATGTTTTACACACCCCTACCTGC